>CAUYRH010093573.1:0-10386 GCA_963574655.1 Perodicticus potto
TGGATAGAGTGCCATGGCATCACAGCTCACAGCAACCTCCAATTCCTGGGCTCAAGCGAGTCTCCTGCCTCCGCCTCCCAAGTAGCTGGGACTACAGGCGCCCACCACAACGCCCGGCCATTTTTTTTTGGTTGCAGCCGTCATTGTTGTTTGGCAGGCCCGGGCTAGATTCGAACTCGCCAGCTCAGGTGTACGTGGCTGGCGCCTTAGCCCTTTGAGCCACAGGTGCCGAGCCTTTTTTCTTTTTTTTGAGACAGAGCCTCAAGCTGTTGCCCTGGGTAGAGTGCCGCCCTGGGTAGAGTGCTGTGGCACCACAGCTCACAGCAACCTCCAACTCCTGGGCTCAAGTGATTCTCCTGCCTCTGCCTCCCAAGTAGCTGGGACGACAGGAGCCCACCACAACACCCAGCTTTTTTTTGGTTGCAGCTGTCATTGTTGTTTGGCGGGCCCAGGCTGGATTTGAACCTGCCAGCTCAGGTATACGTGGCTGGTGCCTTAGCCGCTTGAGCCACAGGCGCTGAGCCTACTTTTTCTTTTTTCTTAATTTTAAATAGATGTAGGGGTTACAAGTGGGTTTTCTTCACATGGCTGAATTGCACCGAGAAGTCTAGGCCTTTAATGTGCCTATTGCCTGCACCCAGTAGGTGATTTTTTTTTTTTTAGAGACAGAGTCTCACATTATCACCCTGGGTAGAGTGCCGTGGCGTCACAGCTCAGAGCAACCTCAATTTCTTGGACTTTAAGCGATTCTCTTGCCTTAGCCTCCCAAGTAGCTGGGACTACAGGTGCCCACCACAACACTCAGCTACTTTTTGTTGCAGTTTGGCTGGGGCCAGGTTCAAACACACCACCCTTGGTATATGGGGCAGGCGCCCTACCCACTGAGCCAGAGCCACCGCCCACTGAATTTTTTTTTTTTTTTTTGGAGACAGTCTCATTATGTCACCCTTAGTAGAGTGCTGTGGCATCACAGCTCACAGCAACCTCAAACCCTTGGGCTTAAGCGATTCTCTTGCCTCTGCCCCCCAAGTAGCTGGGACTACAGGTGCCCGCCACAACACTGGGCTATTTTTTTATTGTTGTTGCAGTTGTCATTCTTTTAGCTGGCCCAAGCTGGGCTCAAACCCGCCAGCCTCAGTGTATGTGGCCAACGCCCTACCCACTGAGCTAGGAGCACCACCCCAGTAGGTGATTTTTTTATCTGACCCTTCTCGCCTTGAGTCTCCAATGTCCACTAGGTGACTCTGACATACTAATAGCTCAGCTCCCACTTGTGAGAACATTCGGAATTCGGATCTTTGTTGCTGGGTTACTTTACTTAGAACAGGATGTGGCTTCTTTTAGTGTTCCCCCCTGTCTCCACTTTGTATCTTATGGCTCTCCTCTCTTAGCAGTGTGCGGTGGGTCAGCCCTGCTCTCAGAAAGGTGTCCGTCTGTGAGGACAAGTCAGCCATTTTCATTCTCCCGTAAAGAAGTGAAATTCAGGTGACAAACTTATCATTAAGCAGCATAAGTCTTTGCTCTGCAAACCTGCTGCCATGGTGACCACTGGGGTCCGCTGTGTGTTGGTGGCTTCTTCTGTGCTGCAGGGGAAGTTGTGCCGAGGATCCGACGTGGTCCCCTCGGAGGGTCATGAGATCTCCATTCAAACTTTGATGTAAATCACACTAACCTAAAGTCAGGCTGAATTACAGTGTCCTGTAGAGATTTAAAGCAAAGCCCAGGCTTGTTGTGCCCCATCTAAGTGTGAGTAGACTGGGTGTACCAAGCTGCTCTTGCCAAGGACCAGAGCTCTGAAGAGCAGAAGGGCGCTGGGTGGGTGTGTGTCTGTCCTCTGGGTCCTCCCCCATCACCTGGCATCTTTCATCACATACTTGGCACTTCCTGCCTCACAGTGCCTGACGAGGAGTGGGGCCCCGCGGACAGATGGGCCTTGCCCTCCCAGAGACTGCATTTGAGAAGCTTACATCCAGATGGTCCTTCGCTGAACCTCACCTTGGAATTGAGTTAATACGGTTTTGCTCTGTAGTGCTTTTGTTTCTTTTTTTCCCCTTGAGACAGAATCATGCTCTATCGCCCAGGCTGGAAGGCAGTGGTGTCATCACAGCTCACTGCGGCCTCAGTCCTGGGCTCAAGTGATCCTCCTCCCAGAGTGTGGTGGAGACCACAGGCATGAGCCACCCTGCCCAGCTTCTGTAGTGCTTTTTGAGGCTGCTGTCTATAAAGTTATTGTAATTTTTTATTTGTTAAATGCAGTTGGTACTTCAGATTTTTTTCTTTTATGCAGCTTATAGAATTTCACTAATTCCAAAAGCATCATTTCTTTTAAAATAATGGCATTTACTATATAATCTCAAAGAAAAATGGCAAAGCTGGCTCAGCGCCTGTGGCTTAACGGGTTAAGGCGCCAGCCATGTACACCTGAGCTGGCAGGTTCGAATCCAGCCCAGGCCAAACAACAATGGTGGCTGCAACCAAAAAATGGCCGGGTGTTGTGGCAGGCACCTGTAGTCCCAACTACTTGGGAGGCAGAGGCAGGAGACTCGCTTGAGCCCAGGAATTGGAGGTTGCTGTGAGCTGTGATGCCACATCACTCTATCCAGCGTGTCAGCTTGAGGCTCTGTCTCAAAAAAAAAAAAAAAAGAAAGAAAGAAAAATGGCAAAGCTTTAAGTATTTTCTTAAAAGGACAAATACTTTGAAAATTAACTCTTTTGCAGGTTGCAGCCATTCGGGACACAATGTAGCGGCCCTGGGCTTCATGGACTTAATTTATTTGGGTGTTAGATTCACAAAGCTTCTCTGTCTGCCTGGGAAATTACTCAGTGTGGATGAATAGGGGTAGCTCGTGGGTTTTGGCTTTTGTTCGTACATGTTTTTATGGTCATTAGAAAATAATTTTTCAGAGCGGCACCTGTGGCTCAGTGAATAGGGCGCCAGTCCCATATACTGAAGGTAGCGGGTTCAAACTTGGTCTCGGCCGAACTGCAAAACAAAAAAATAGCCAGGCGTTGTGGCCCACACCTGTAGTCCCAGCTACTCAGGAGGCAGAGGCAAGAGAATCGCCTAAGCCCAGGAGTTGGAGGTTGCTGTGAGCTGTGTGATGCCATGGCACTCTACAGAGGGCAATAAAGTGAGACTCTGTCTCTACAAAAAATAATAATAATAATAATTTTTCACATATTTACTGTTAATAAAAATAGCCCTACAAAATGAAGTGGCTTGGGCTTCATTTGGCTGGGCGCAGTGGCTCATGCCTGTAATCCTAGCACTTTGGGAGGCTGAGATGGGTGGATTGCCTGAGCTCACAGGTTCAAGACCAACCTGAGCCAGAGCAATAACTCGTCTCTAAAAATAGGCGGGCATTGTGGCAGGCACTTGTAGTCTTAGCTACTCAAGAGGCTAAGCCAAGAGGATCTCTCAAGCCCAGGAGTTTGAGGTTGCTGTGAGCTGTGAGGCCACGGCACTCTACTGAGGGCAAAAAAGTGAGACTCTGTCTCAAAAATATATATACATATATGAAGGCTTGGCACCTGTAGCTCAGTGGCGAGGGTGCCAGCCACATATGGGTTCAAACCCAGCCCAGGCCTGCCAAACAACAATGACAACTACAATCAAACAACAGAAAAAAATGGCCAGGCATTGTGGCAGGAGCCTATAGTCCCAGCTACTTGGGAGGCTGAGACAAGAGAATCACTTAAGCCCAAGAGTTGGAGGTTGCTGTGAGTGTGACGCCATGGCACTCTACCTAGGGCAACATAGTGAGACTCTGTCTCAAAAAAAAAAAATATATATTGAAGTGGCCCTGCACACCCAGCAGCTTTGTCTCGCCCCAACCTGGCCTCTCTCTCCTGTCCTAATCTCAGCCCTTGGCCCATCCTCTGTGTGGCCTCCTCAGAGTGCAGGCTGCCTCTGAAGCCTCCAGGTTAGCACTGGACCTGAGGGCTGCCCAGCTCGGCATGGCCTCTGGTCCCTCCAGCCCCCACGTCTCTCTTTTCCTGCACTGTGCAGGGTGTAGAGTGGGTCCCCCTCACAGCGCAGCTTCATGTGTGGCCTGATGGGAAGCAGGTGCGGGCTGCAGCCCCCGTTGCCACCCTGAGTGAAGTGGAAGTGCCAGCATGACATCCCCAGGGAGAGCAGACTTCCAGGGGTGCATGTGCCACTTCGGTGGGGATGCTCGGAGCTTTCGGTTATTTTATACTTGATTTGGGAAGAGGTGTGGTGGTGAGTGCTATGGGGCCTCTCTGGCCCGGCTCACGTGGCCGCCTTTCCTACCGGTTGCAGTGAAGCGCTACGTCCGCAAAGGTGTCCCGCTGGAACACCGTGCCCGAGTCTGGATGGCATTGAGTGGAGCCCAGGCCCAGATGGACCAGAACCCCGGCTACTACCATCAACTCCTCCAGGGAGAGATAGACCCCAGCCTGGACAATGCCATCAGGACAGGTGAGGCACATCCTCCTCTGGAACAGCCCTGGGGGAGTTGTCTGCATACAGCTCTCAGCTGCAGTGTTGAGGAAGCAACTCAGCTCCTTAGTGATGCCTCAGTGGGGTTAATTTGAAACCATATTTTCCTCAAAGGAACTGTCAACACTGAAGGGTTCTCAAGGGAAGAACAATGTTTATAATTCACTCAGCAAATATTTGAGTGCCTGCTGGCTGATTAGGAAAACAGGGCAAGCAGGTGGCTCAAGTCCATGGTCCCAGCACTCTGGGAGGCTGAGGTGGGAGGATTGCTAAGGCCAGGAGGTGGAGACCAGCCTGGGCAACATAACGAGACCCCTGTCTCCATAAAAAGTTTAAAAGAAAACTGACATAGGAAGGGAAGGTTTCTTCATGAAGAGTCTCAGCAGAGTGAGCGGGCAGGCAGCAGTGGCCGGGGTCCATTGCTGTCAAGGACTCACACCTGGCTGCCTGCTAGCCTCCTGAGGCCACACACCAGGGTTTCCTGTTTATTGTCAAAGTATCTTAATCACCTTGGGTGCTGTGTTTTGGCCTCCAACTTCCTTATCCTCCAATTTTCTCACCAGTCACACTGGCACAGAGTCACTGGCTCTCAAAGCTAGAGCCCTGGGTGGTGCCTGTGGCTTAGTGGGTAGGGCACCGGCCCCATATCCCAAGGGTAGCAGGTTTGAACCCAGCCCTGGCAAACTGCAACAAAAAAATAGCCGGGCGTTGTGGTGGGCACTTGTAGTCCCAGCTACTCGGGAGGCTGAGGCAAGAGAATCGCTTAAGCCCAGGAGTTGGAGATTGCTGTGAGCTATGACACCACGGCATTCTACTGAGGGCATAAAGTGAGACTCTGTCTCTACAAAAAAAAAAATAGCTAGAGCACTAAAAAAAAGATTACTCTAAATTGAATGCCAGTAATCAGATTTTTAGGAAATAGACCTGCCCCTTGGATTTTAATGATTTTTGAGAAATATAAATCGAAACACTTAATAATTTTTTTTTTTTTTTTTTTGAGACAGAGTCTCAAGCTTTCACCCTGGATAGAGTGCCATGGCATCACAGCTCACAGCAACCTCCAATTCCTGGGCTCAAGCGAGTCTCTTGCCTCCGTCTCCCAAGTAGCTGGGACTATAGGCGCCCACCACAACGCCGGGCCATTTTTTGGTTGCAGCCGTCATTGTTGTTTGGCGGGCTGGGGCTGGATTCGAACTCGCCAGCTCAGGTGTACGTGGCTGGCGCCTTAGCCCGCTGAGCCACAGGCGCCGAGCCCACTGAATAATTTTTTTAGAAACCCAATTGCTTTACAGTGCTGAGTAGCTGTAGGACTTCAGGGTGGGACGGCCTGCTTCCCTTCAGTGAGCATCGCTATCTGCTGCCCTCCTGTGCCCCAGTGTCCACGGGCTGTGCCAGTGTGGAGGGGGCTCCCCAGGAGGGGCTCGAGGAATGGGGGCTGGCGTGGCAGGTGTGGGGGCCAATGCAACCACGGTTTTAGAACATATGTGGAGCCAGGGGTGTCCTGAGCAGGTCCGGAAACACTGATCCAGGTTGGAAGAGGAGGACTTGGGTGCAAATAGAATATTGCTGTTTGAAAAATGAATCTAAAGGCTCTGTTTGTGTGGTTTTGGTTGGACTTTCTTATTGTAAAATACATAAAATAAAACTTGCCATTTCATCTTCTAAACCTCTGTCCCCATTAAACAAACTTTGTCCTCTTGTGACAGGCTGACTTCACTCAGCACGATGTCCTCAAGGTTCATCTGTGTGGCAGCCTGTCAGTCTCCTCCGTGGTGAGGCGGAGTTATGTTCTACGTGTATCTGTTTTGTTTATCCATCAGTTTATCAGTGGATATGTAGGTTCTCCCACCCAGCTGTCACGGGCACTGCTGCTGTGAGGTGGAACTGCTGGGTCACATGGTCATGCTGTGCTTAGGTTTTTAAGGCATCTGCATAAATCCTTCTACAGGGACTGTATGGTGGATGTTTCATGAGCCAGTTTTGTGCACACAAATGTAGCTGGGAGCCAATCCCTGCCTGCGGTCCCTCCCTTCCCCAAGAACAGCATCTTCAAACACAGTAACAAATATCACACAGGAGTGGACACAGCTGGTCACTCTAGACTGAAATAGCAAAAACACTCACTTTCCCTCGACTGATTCCATTTCTTAGAATGTTTAGAATTATAGGGGAGAAGTTTTTTCTGTAAAACAATGAGGAATGATGTTATTGAGCTTAGCGTGCCTCCCAGATCTCACTTTTTTGTTTTTTGAGACAGAGTCTCAAGCTGCCGCCCTTCGTAAAGTGCCATGCAAAATCATAGCTCACAGGAACCTCCAACTCTTGGGCTCAAGTGATCCTCTTGCCTCAGTTTAGAGACAGAGTCTCACTTTATCACCCTGGCATCACAGCTCACAGCAACCTCCAACTCCTGGGCTTAAGCGATTCTCTTGCCTCAGCCTCCCGAGTAGATGGGACTAAAGGCGCCTGCCACAATGCCTGGGTATTTTTTTGTTGTAGTTTGGCTGGGACCAGATTTGAACCCGCCACCCTTGGTATATGGGGCCAGCGCCCTACCCACTGAGCAACAGGCACTGCCCTTGCCTCGTTTTTTTTGTTTTTGTTTTTGTTTTTTGAGACAGTCTCACTTTGTTACCCTCAGTAGAGTGCCCAGCAACCTCCAGCTCTTGGGCTCGGGCGATTTCTCTTGCCTCAGCCTCCCAAATTGCTGGAACTTCAGGCGCCGGTCACAATACCCAGCTATTTTTGTTGCAGTTACCACTGCTGTTTTAACTGACCGGGGTTGGGTTCGAACCCATCACCTTCAGTATATGGGGCCAGTGCCCTACCCACTGAGCCACAGGCACCACCCAAGTGTTTTTTGTATTTTTAAGTAGAGATAGGATTTCCCTCTGGCTCAGGCTAGTCTTAAACCTGTGGCTCAGACAATTCACCTGCCTTGGCCTCCCAGAGTCCTGGGATTACAGGCGTGAGCCACCATACCCGGCCTAGATCTCCCTTTTTATGAGCAGAGATTTGGCTTCAGGCCAGAGGTTGGGAACAGAATTGTTGTAGAGAGTATAGGTGCCAGGACAGAGGTTGGGCCCGGCAGGAACAGAGGGCAGCATGATCTCACCTTAGAGTGTCACAAGAAGGCTGGGGGGTCGTATGAGTCCTGCTTTGGTACATGCATGACAAGTATTGTCACACATAGCACAGTGGCAGACACTCTGTCAGGCGGCCGGTGAGTCAGAGAGTGGTGCACGTGTGCAGGCTGATGCACTTCCTCTGTTCTGCCTTCCTGCGGGTCCTGGGAAAGGTTGGCCACAGCAGGTTGTGGTGCCAGGTTGGTGTAGCACTCAGTGAGCCTGTGGTCCACACACGCCTGAGTCTCCCTGGCACAGAATGGCTTGGCCAGGACCACTGTCTGGCTAAGAGGTGCTGGGGAAGGGTGGCTGCAGCAGCGGGGGCCACCAAGGACGTGGGTGTCTGATGGGCAGACACAGGTGTCTGAGGGGCTACACACAGAGGCCAGCAGTGTGGGGTCTGATCAGCTCCTGGTGGTCAGTCAGACTGTCTTATCTCTGAAAAGGAGTCTCAGTATGTTCCCCACCCTTCGTGTTTGATCCTCAGAACTATGAGGCTCTCCCAGGGTCCTGGCACAGCCTCCACCTGTCCACCCTGGTGCTCTAGTCTGACTCCTTCTTATCCCAGAAGAAGTCCATGCCACCATCCCTAACTGTGAGGGGACAGGCTGGCCCCCTCTGCCCCAGAATCCAGAGGACGTCCCTCCTGCCTGGTGTAGAGAGTGTGTCCTGCATGAGAAGCCTGTCCACGCAACCTATGTCCAAACCAGTTCTTAATCCTAGACAGAACCACACGTGCCACGTGGGCAGCTGTGGAAGGAGTCTGAGGTGTCACAGAGCAGACACCTTCAAGTAACTCTTGCTTGTGAATTGCCATGCAGATCTGAATCGGACCTTCCCAGACAATGTGAACTTCCGGAAGACCGCAGACCCCTGTTTACAGAAGGCCCTGTACAACGTGCTGTCAGCTTACGGGCAGCACAACCAGGGTGTGGGGTACTGCCAGGTGAGCCCCGGGGCCTCTCGGGTTGGCGTGGTGTTGGGGAAGGAGGAGAAAGTGCACACTGGTGAGCTGGCAGTGGGGACACCCAAGGGTCCGGGCTGAGTCTGCCCATTAGTCACCCCATGAGCCTTTTAAGTCGCAGGGCCTCACAGAAGGCTCTTCCTCTGTCCCCAGCAGGGACAGAAGGACATCTGCTGATGACGCCTTTCTGGTGTCAGGTGGAAGACACCAGAAAAGGTTGGAAGTTGGGAAGCAGGGAAGGATTGGATTACGTGAACACAGGACACCTGGGTCCTTGCCGATCACGTGTGGGGCACATGTGGGCAGGTGTGTGCTAGGTGGTATCTTCCTCAGAGGTTGTCTCTGGAAATCCCTGCTTCCCGACTCCAGCCTGTGTGCCTGGCAGGTGTGGTTGGGAAGAACGGTTTCTCGATCCTCTATGACGCTGTCTCAGCCTGGACACGCATCTAGGGGACACTTTTATCCATTCATAACTGGGTCTGCAAGAGGAGCCAGATATAAGAATGGCCAGGAGCCGTGCCGTCTGCTTCTCCCATGTATGCACTTGTAGGGGTGTGTGTGATGCCCAGACCTGCTTGCGTGGGGCTGCGGTGCAGTCTCCCAACTTCACAGGAGAGCAGCGTGGGCAGTCTGCAGGGCCACAGCCTCCCCATCACAGCAGGCAGTAGGTTTCCAGAGCACGCATGGAGTGTGACTGCCTGTGACAGTGTATAACTGTGAGCCCCAGATGATATCCCATCCCCGCACTGGGCTCACGTCTGGGTTAAAGGCATCCCAGTAGGACAGGAAGGAGATTCAAGTACCTCTCTCTGACAGTGGAGGAACGGTAAAAGCCAGCAGTCAGGCAGCTCGTTTGCTAAGCATGGTTTAAACAAACAGCTGTGCCAAGTGCATCTTGCTTTGGCAGCTTGAGTTCCCTCCTGGAAGGCGCTGGGTGTTGATGGCATGGGGGCAGTAAGGAGGACAGCCCTTGGGAAACACCCGCAGCAGGGACACCTGCAGTGCACTAGCTGCTTTCCGGGAAATGCATGAGGCTGCACCAGTGCCCTGCCCCACTGCACTCAGGTGGTGCTTAGAGACATGGGGCTGGGCTGGCCCTTCCCAGACTGACTTCCTGTCATTCTCAGCCTCTCCTGCTGTCGTTAAACTCACTGTCCTGGATCGAGAACTTGGCCTTTAGGAGCTAAGGCAAAATGGCTGAGAAATTGTCCTTAGATCATTTACTATTCTTTTGGGTTTTAAAAAATAGATGTATCAGGCTCGGCGCCTGTGGCTCAACGAGCTAAGGCAGCAGCCACATACACCTGAGCTGACGGGTTCGAATCCAGCCCGGGCTCGCCAAACAACAATGATGGCTGCAACCAAAAAATGGCCGGGTGTTGTGACGAGTGCCTGTAGTCCCAGCTACTTGGGAGGCAGAGGCAGGAGACTTGCTTAAGCACAGGAATTGGAGGTTGCTGTGAGCTGTGATGCCACAGCACTCTATCCAGGGTGACAGCTTGAGGCTTTGCCTCAGAAAAAAAAAAATAGCTGTATTTAAAAAGCACCCACACTTAGCCCCACATTGCGGCAGGTGCCTATAGTCCCAGCTACTTGGGAGGCTGAGGCAAGAGAATCGCTTAAGCCCAAGAGTTTGAGGTTGCTGTGAGCTGTGATGCCACAGCACTCTACAGAGGGCAAAAACCAAAATAAACAAAAAAAAACATGCACACAGCTGGCACAGTGGTACACATCTGCTGTCCACTACTCAGGAGGCCAAGGCAGCAGAGTGCTGTGGCCCAAAATTTCAAGGCCAGCCTGGGCAACATAGTGAGACTCTCCCATCTGTAGACACA
>CAUYRH010093575.1:0-15770 GCA_963574655.1 Perodicticus potto
CCCATTAAGTTGTTAACTTCCTCTCTTTCTGTTTTCTTGAGGAATGCTTGCAGTGCTATAAATTTCCCTCTAAGGACTGCCTTTGCCGTATCCCATAGGTTCTGACAATTAGTATATTCATTATCATTCCATCCTAAAAACTTAGTAATTTCCTTCTTAATCTCCTCTTCGACACAGCTATCTTTCAGCATAAGGTGATTTAGTTTCCAAGTCTTTGTATGAGTATTCAGATTCCTATTATTGGTGAGTTCAACTTTTATTCTGTGATGATCTGAGAAAATACAAGGAATAATTTCTATTCTTTTAAATTTGCTGAGGTTAGCCTTGTGACGTAAGATGTGATCAATTTTGGAGGATGTTCTATGGGCTGATGAGAAGAATGTATTCAACTTTGTTAGGATGAAATGTTCTGTAAATATTTATTAAATTCAATTGTTGTATGGTGAAGTTTAAATCCAAAATTTCTTTGCTTAGTTTCTTCTTGGAGGATCTATCCAACACTACCAAAGGGGTGTTAAAATCTCTGACTATTATGGTGCTGGAAGATATCAAATTGTTCATGTCTGTTAGGGTCTTATGGACAAATTGAGGAGTATTTTGGTTGAGCACATAAATGTTAATAATTGATATCTCATCATGTTGAGTATTTCCCTTAACAAATATGAAGTGACCATCCTTGTCTTTCCTTATTTTTGTTGGTTTAAGCCTAATGTATCTGCAAATAAAATTGCATCCCCTGCTTTTTTCTGTTTTCCATTTGCCTGGATTATATATGTCCATCCCTTTACCCTGAGTCTATATTTATCCTTTAAGATAAGATGAGATTCTTGTATGTAGCAGATATCTGGCCTGAGTTTTTGAAGTTTTCTTTTTTTTCCTTTGGGGCCAGGCTGGAACCTGCCACCCTCAGTATATGAGGCCAGTGCCCTACTCCTTTGAGCCACAGGCTCCGCCCTGGCCTGAGTTTTTGTATTCGGTCAGCCAACCTGTGCCTCTTTAGTGGACAATTTAAGCCATTCACATTAATTGATAGTATTGACAAGCCTGGTAGTATTTTGGGTGTCAAGTTTTTTGAAAGACCAGTGGATGTTTTTAATCCTGTTGCCACTGTGGCAGTTGGGTTTTGATCAATAATTTCTGAGTGAGTTTACTTTGGTGGTAGAGCATTGTGGTAGTCATTATGGAGAATGGATCTGAGACTATCTTGAAGAGCTGGTTTAGTTATGAAAAATTTCTTCAACATGTGAATGTTATTAAAGTATTTGACTTCTCCATCATAAATAAAACTCAGTTTAGGTGGATATAGGATCCTGGGCTGAAATTTGTTTTTTTTAGGAGATTGAACATTGATGACCATTCTTTTCTGGCTTGAAAAGTTTCAGCAGAAAGATCTGCAGTCATTCTAATATTCTTACCCTTGTATGTTATGATTTTTTTACATCTGGTTGCTTGCAGGATTTTCTTTGCTGCTGGGGTTCTGAAACTGTCTGATCTCTGAATTTCGGTATCTCTTGCCATGTTTGTAAAGTTTTCCTCTAAAATCTCTTGAAGTAGAGCATCTGTGCCTTTCAGATCATTCTCCTCACCTTCAGGAATTTCAATAAAACGAATGTTTGCTTTTTTGGAGTGGTCCCACAACTCTCTCAGGGAATGATCTGTCTTTGCTCTCCATTTCTCTTTGTCTTTGAGTGTTTGGGAGCATTCAAAAGCTTGGTCTTCAATGTCTGAGATCCTTTCTTCTGCCCACTCCATCCTGTTACTGAGGGATTCTACTGTATTTCTCACGTCTTTGAGGGATGCAGATTCTTGCCTCAATTTGTCAAAATCTTTGGTGATTTTATCTTTGAATTCATTGAATTCTTGAGGCAACTTTTGAATTACTCCTTGAACTTCTAATTCCAATTTTAATTCAATTCTGTTAATCTTATTTGCTATCCAAATTTTGAACTCAATTTCTGACATCTTAGCCATTTGTTTATGAATGGGATCTTCTGTTGTGTCTCCTTTGTTGTACCTTGGGGGAGTTAATATACTCTGGTTATTCATGTCACCCAAGTTTTTCTACTGATTCCACCCCATGGTTATTTTTCACCATTTGTTTAGAGAGGGCGTTAAGGTGGAATTAAATTGAGGGCTCCTGAAGATGTAATTAACCAGCCCTTTACTAGAGTGCTGGGAGTGGTGAAGGTGGCTTTTCCCCTATGGCTTTACTAAGGTCCTGTTAAGTACTACAGCCTGAGACTCTGGGGATCTGCTTGGTATGATGGGACAAGGTGGGTTCTGTCTTGTATTTAGCTAGACTCTGACCAATCCTAGTGGATCAGTGACTTTGGGTTGAAATCTCAGCTGTGGAGGAATATAAGCAATTAAGAAACCCTGCCCCCAACTGGCAATAACTGGGAGATGAGAATCATACCCTCTCTCTACAACACAACCAGGGTTTAACCTTTGAGAGTCCCCATTGAATGGCCCAGATCAAGAGTTCCAAACCAATTATCCCGGTCAGCACAAACATAGATCAAGTGGAAGAGTTCAAAAGGTCTCCCGCAACTGGACAGCAGGAGTCACTGGCAGCTCAAGTGTGACTTGCTCTGTGGGTCCATGGAGTCATAAAGGCCTGCCCAGCAAAAGAATTATTCCAGGGGGGCTGGTACCTCTTTTCCCACTTTGCATCACTGTCATCCCCAGTCACTGGTTACCCTGCAGGGCTGCAGCCCAGCTCTCTCTAATACTTAAGTATACCAGGTATTTGCACCTAAGTCAAAAAGGAGACAATGTCTCTCTGATCGGGCTGTCTTACTATGTGACCTGCGGGTGGAAGGAGTTCAGGCCTGATTCCTTTTGATGATCATTGGAAACTGGGGAGCATTCGACCTGCATGTGTACCCAGTTGGGGGTGACCATGGAGGAGTGTGGTCTCTCAGATACTTTCTCTGCCTCTGCCTTGGTTCCACCTCTGAACCCTGTGAGGGTCAGGTCAGTTTCCCTTCATGTTCCACAGAATTGGGGAGGTGTCTCTCCCAAATTTGACACCAGTGGGAGGGACCATGGAGCCACCACCACTGTCAAGGGTGATGTTGCCACTGTCGGGGGTGGTGATGCTGGTCTGGGGTACTGCAGTGCGCAAGTTGCAGGAGTCAGGCAGGGAGCTGGGGGACATTGCCAGCCTCTGGATGCAGGTTGCAAGAGCCAGACTGGGCTCTGGGGAGCTGTTGGGTGGTGCCCCAAAGGTAGCAAAAGCAGGTGGGGTGCTGGTGGGCACAACTATGGTCCCCAGTGGTCAGTGGCATGGGTCCCACACTCTGCTCTTTCCAACACGGGGCAAGTCTCTCTCCTTTGTGACTCCCCACCTCTATTAAAGTTATAGTTTCAGTGCAACTTCCCTACAGCCCATGAGATGCCTCACCCTAGCAAAATCTGCCAGACACTCTGGACTCTGCAGACCGTAGTCTTCCAGACCACCAGGAGAGGGGGAAAGGGTCAATTGGGAGTTCAGGAAGGTAGGGAGAATATTAGATCAACTTTTGTCCCAGGCAAGAGACTGCCTGGACTTGCAGTGGTATCTCTCTGTAGAGGGAGTCTTGGCCCTCAGTCATTCTTTCCCCTGAAATTTGTTTCCTTGGAGTCTCAGCTTGCCTCAGCATGGGTGATATGAACCTATCAATCTTCTCTCTCAAATCAGCACCCGATCTTCCGCTTTACTGGGTTGGTTCTGGCCATTATTTCTCCCCCTGAATGGGAGCCTCTTGCTGAAAGCTGGCTTCAGTCAGCTATCTTGCCTTTTTCCCCCCACCCATTAATTTAACAGATGGTTCCTGATTGCTTATTCTCTTCAAGTACTCTTTGAACAGTCTAAATCAATCCACATGTCCAGGTGATGCTGTGTGCCAGTGGATAGTCCTTGGATTCCAGACTGATCACTGGCAGACAGAATTACTATTAGACAAATCAGGATTGCTCCCTCAAACCATGAGCACTGTATTCATCAATTCATAAGGATTTTGTAACTTTAAGCACTGAAGTCATTGCATTTCTTAACTTTTAGCTAAGTAATATTCTTAGCTTTTATATCTCACAGAATGATAAAGATTTTTGAAACATCAGAAGGAATTTAGAAAGACAACATCTGAAAAATACTATAACAAACATTTTGTCTTAAACAGTTTCAAACACTTTCAGTGTATTATTTTGCCCCTGTATTCAACTCTGGACTGAGAAATTTTCTGAGACAAAATTTGTTTACAACATATTGATTACATGAAGTAAAGAAATATATGCCCACAGTTTCAAGTCATTCTTGAAATCAGAAATAGGCAATTGATCATCATTTTAAACCAAAATTGAAGTCTTTGGAATATGTGGTTATTATGTTTTTTTCAGAATTATACTTTTATTGTTTTCTAAGACATTTTATAACCTAAGTAAAACTTTTATAATGACACAAAGTTGTAAACCCAATTTAGTACATGAATCATCATGTTAGTTACACTAAGCCTTTACAGCTAGTCCTCTGAAAAGTTTTCAAGAACAGCTTGATTGTCTCTTCTTAGATCATGATCCTTGAATTTAGAGAATTTAAGGGCCCTCGAGTTGAGTAACAAAAATTGAACAGATGATATTTTGATGACAGTCGAACTAAATTTTTCTCAGCTGTTTCATAAGAAACAAACTCTGGGAATTTCCTACTAGTAAGAGAATAATTAAATGGTTAAACTGGTTGTTATAAAAGGTCAGAAATAATGTGTAAAGTTGTCTAAAGCTATGATGTTTTCTTAGCAATAGAAGATATGGATGTGGGAAGACATTGTAATTGATTTCTAAATGCTTATGCTATTTGGAAAAAATATTCTAACTTCTACTAGAAGACAAGTACCCTTATAATAAGATTAGTTGGCTACTGGCAATCAAATATTTCACTAGACATTAAATTGATATGTGTTATTTCCTTCCAGATCAATTTTAGGAATTATGCAGCATGTGATACTGAAGAATGGAAGTCTGAAAGATATAAGGTAAATCTCATGTCATCTATGAGAAAAACTGAAGAGTTGGAGGCTAAGTTAGATGTGCCCCCTGGCCATTTGTCCCTGAAACACACCAACATTGTCTGTATTCCTATGGTTTAGATCATTACACAATATGACCTATGTACTCTGTTCCTTAAACAAAACTGAGAACCAGACTTTGTTTGAATCTTAAAATTAAGAACCAAAACCCATCTGACTGCCTTTAAGGCCAAGAACTTAAATTGAAATATCCTAATAATAAATTACAATAGTTAAAATCCCATAGTAATGTTCACTTTTTATAATAAATTTTCAATGTCTCTCATGTTTTGGGGGGCATTTCGTTCCAGGATGATGGTTATAAATTATTTAAGCCATACCTGATAACAGTTTGTAGCTTTCAACTATTGTTAGTACACTTTAGCATGCATAGAGATTTTGTGGCAACTCCATGGACACTTTGATATTACTCCTATTTTCTTCATTGCCTCTTGTCTTCTTCTTTATCAAAATTTTACCCATGAACAAATTCTTTTAAAAAGCTATAAATAAGCTATAAAATGACATCTAAGAAATCCTACGGTAAGTCATAATTTCTGTAGGCATTAGTGGCACACATGATAGTTACTCACTTCGGCCTGTTGTGTAGATAAGCGGTTTCAATGCAGTGCACAATTCCTAGCATGCTTTGCACTGACTGTACCCTTTTATCCCAATTGAAGCATATTCTGGAATTTTTTTGAATAAGTCTTTCTTTCATTATTAAAGACCTGGAATCAATTCACAAAATGCTAACCATTATTATAATATTGATTGAAAACTTCTGTCTTAAAAGATAATTTATAGATAACTTTAAAAATTAAACCAAATTCCCTTGAGCCAAATTCTTAATCTGTAAACTCTGTTTGCCCTGTCAAGGGCTATAATTTTCAAAAGAAATGCAAAAGAAATGATGTTTTGACAATATCCAGGAAAAGGTGAGAATTTTTAAATTTTTCTGTTACAAAATCATTTCAAAGAGACTCCTATGAATTCTTTGAGAAAAATTCCTTGAGAGGGTGCTTCAGGTAGGAAATGGGAATGAAATAACGTATTCACTCAAAGCAAAGAGAATAAAAGGAAACTTAAAAAGAAGCAAAAAAACGTGGAGATAAAATTAGGTGGCTGTGTCAAAGAGCAAAATTTCAAAATGTACTTTATTTAATCTTTATTCAGTGGAATAAGATAATGTCTCTCTTTAGCTTAAAAAAAATTAGAGGGTGTTTAATAGAATTTACTCCTAAAATAGTTATAGATTGTCTTAGTCATATTGCATTGCTTTGTGCTGCTAAATCTAAACATCACTGAATTTTGCAAATCATTCTGCCTTTGGGATTTTCCCACTAATTCTGATGTGCCTGGCATGAGTAAAGCAGGGCTTTTGTTGTTGTGAACTGTTGGCTAATCTGGGAGTTGAAGAGTTGGATTTTAGTAGTGCTCATTAGTGATGAGTGAGTGAAGGAAGAAGCAGGATCTTCTGGCAACTGTTTCTGGGAAGACGCCCGGTGTTCCATCTCTTGGTATCTACTTGTGGGGAATTTGATTTTGTATCATAAGACTGCATTAATGCAGTTTATGATATAATATACATATATAATGCATTTTATAAAATGTATACAAATTATGTGAGCACATCTTTGGCACATTTGTGTGTTTCCATACAACATACCAGACTACGTAATTCAAGTTTTCTTTGATAGTACACAGTTATTATGAAGACTGAGTATCTCATCAATCCCAATTAATAATATAAGTCATTGGGTTAATTGAGGATTGTTCAACTTATAGTTAATAAATAGTACATCACAATACATAAAAGAGAAAACAATTTAATGCATATATATTAAAATGCCCCACAATATGCTCAACGAAGTGTCCAAAGGCTTGAGATATTGATTTTAACCTTAATTTTTCCAGTTTCCACTTAATTTTGGATGGGACTTTTTTGACTAAGCGTGGATGTAGTCTTAAGGCTTGAAGCTTGCTTTCCATCTGTAGGAAGTTGTCAATCTAAACTGGCACATGTGCTTTTACAGCTGGGCTATGTTGGTATCTTTAAGTTTGGATCTTTGGGAGAAAAGTAATGCATAAAACAGCAAGCATCATTGTGAAATTAGTGTGTAGCATAGGCAGCAGTTAAAACGTTTTCTTAACAAACTTCTAGAATGTACTGGAGCTTTTCCCTCAACTTTGATAAACCATGTTGATGTCATGAGTGATGAAGTTGCTAAGCTTTACAAAGAGGGAAATAACACTTCTCAAATTTGCTGTCTCATGCTACGCAAGTTTTTAAAAGTTTATTTTGTGAGTGGCTTTCTAAAATTAATGATCATCATAAAAAGGCTCAAGGATGCTGAAATTATTCTGCAGTTTTAAGATAACCATATTAATATATCTTCTCAACAGAAAATACTGAAATATTTTTCTGAGAGTTTTGTGTTTCCAGAATAACCACCAAAGAACATATCAATTATTGAATTTGAGTACAGTAAGCTTGACATTTAGATGTAATTAGGAATTTAAAGTTAAAAGCCCTTAGCCTTATAAATTTCAGTCTGATAGTTCATTTTCTTGCTTCCTTATAGATTTCTATTGCTAAATATAGAACTTTTAAAAAGTTTTAAGGATGTTTGAGTCACTTGTACGTGATGTATGTAAAGAGTGCTCAAGCTTTATGGGCACCCTTTATTTCCTTCTCTGTGAATACCATTTGTAAAATGGTAAAAATCAAAAAAGTACCATCTCCTGAGATATACAGAGATAACATCTAAAGACTTGTTTGGAGAAGAGCTGAGCTAAGCCCCTTTCCAAAACATGAAAGTGCTGCTCTCCCTGACCCTGCAAGGTTAGAGTTCAGGAATTTCCTGGAGAGAATGTGTTTTGTCTAGCATTTCTTTTAAAAGTATCAAGGGACTCCATAGCAATAGGAGGACTACCTTAATTGAGGATATAAAAAAGGTGTGAGTTTAATAAAATGCATTAAGATTTAAAGGTAAAGGAAAGGGAAGACAGCAATTAGGAACCATAAACAAAAGAAAATGCTTAGTTTTACTTTGAACAAAAGGCAACCCACTTATGCAATCTGTTGGTTTTACTACTTATTCATTTGAAATCAGTTAATTTTTAATTAGAATAGAATGTCTTTGGGTACAATAAATGCAAAAGTGATACTTCTGCCATTAGATAACATTTTCTTCTGAATTTAATGTGATTCAATTGATAACATTTGTGGTTGGTAGTATTTACACATTATCACGTGATGTGTTATGTAAGGTGAAGCTCAAGTTCCAGAAATCCCTTGTCATACCATGGCAACATCATAGCAAAACTTTTTTCATTTTACTACTTTCTGTGTGATTAAACTGACCTTTTAATCTTATACTTCTTCAGTAACTGAACTTCAAACACGTGGTATATTAAAAGTAAATAGTTTTTTTTGTTGTTTTTTTTTTTTGAGACAGATCCGCAAGCTGTCATCCTGGATAGAGTGCTGTGGCATCACAGCTCACAGCAACCTCCAATTCCTGGGCTCAAGCCAGTCTCCTGCCTCCGCCTCCCAAGTAGCTGGGACCACAGGCGCCCGCCACAACGCCCGGCCATTTTTTGGTTGCAGCTTTCATTGTTTGGCGGGCCCAGGCTGGATTCAAACCCGCCAGCTCAAGTGTATGTGTCTGGCATGTTAGCCCATTAAGCCACAGGTGCCGAGCCAGTAAATAGTTTTATTACTAATCTTTGTCTCAAAACAAGTGCCTTGAAGAAACTAAGGATTCAAAATACATATTTCAATTCATTTCATGTACTTTGTGAATACACATTGCCAAACATCCTGAACTGTTTACTCTTCCATCCTGTCTGCATTCTAAAATTTGCAGTTTATAGATTGAATTCATCATTTAATTCAATTATTTGCATAATTGAATCTTTCACCCAACTCAGCCTCATACTGGTGTCACTTTAGGTTCTGTCCTGTGAACTTGATTGTGATGCATGCTCCCAGCTCTTTTGGGGTTAGTGTGGCTAGGGCAAGACCATAGTGTGCAGTTCACCACTGAGGCATAGTGTGATGTTAAAATGCTTGATGATGTAGAGCTTTAAATGGATTATGCTCACCAGGATAATGAAGTTCAGGGGATATCAGGTGAGCTAAGTAGAACAACATCATTTTGACTTTTGGGAGAGGTTATGTTAAATTTTCTTTTTCTTCATGCTACACAGACAAAAATGCATTTTTCTACTTATGTAGAAGTGATTTGTTATAGTGTCTAACAACACCAGCCAAACACTAAGCCAAACATAAGTGTATAGTCTAAACAAATAAAACCCTCAGTCTTAAGAGAAAAAAAAAGATGTTTCTAGCAATTTTATACGAAGTTCAGCATGAAAGTTAAGTAACGATACAAGGTCATGTTCTCAGATAACTTGTGTCTAATGAGGCTCAATTTTATGGTATCTTATCTCTGGATTTCCACACAAGGAAAGTATATGTTCTCTAAAGTCTCCTTTTCCAGACTTAGTGAGGTAGAAACAGGCCAACAAACAGGAAGATATTTACAGGGCCTATCTCAGCATCTATATTTGGACTGAAAGCTTTGGATGAATTTACACAGAAAAAGAATTATAGATGTGACCTCTGATGGTCATTTTAGAAAAAGAGTTCCAAAATTACTTTAAGGGTGGACTAGAATTCAGGCGTCCTCAAACTTTTTAAACAGGGGGCCAATTCACTGTCCCTCAGACTGTTGGAGGGCCGGACTATAGTTTAAAAAAAAAAAACTATGAACAAATTCCTATGCTCACTGCACATATCTTATTTTGAAGTAAAAAACAAAACAGGAACAAATACAATTCACACCAACACATGTGGCCCGCGGGCCGTAGTTTGAGGACCCCTGGACTAGATGCTGGCCCTGGAGCACGGCTACCCAAGGGGAGGGCCTCAAAGGTGACCAGAGTGAAATTTAGCAATGAGGTGTGCAGCACTTTTTCTAGGATGAGTTCACAAACTTAATCGTCAGACCTTGTGTAACTGAACAAGTAAAAGAGGAGTTAATGAATATTGTAGAATCAACATCCTCAAAGAAGAAAATATAATATCACAGCAGTTGAATATTTGAGTGCTTGTGAAGTTCTAGAGTTTGCTTCTAGCCTGGAGCACTGTGTAACAAGCAGGTGATGGAAAGTAAACTTTAAAAATTTCTAGCCTAAATTTTTGAAAATAATATTAGACAGCATTTTTATGTGATCCTAGATCTTTAATTTATCAGGCATTACTAGAAAATATTTTTTTCTCCTAAAGTTATAAATACTTTCTTAAGAACAAAAATTAACTTCCTATATTAACCATGTAATGAGATAAACTTTCTAATCACCCATTTATGAAATTGGAAAATAACCATGCTACTTTTAAAACCTTCTAAGCCTTTGACTTTAGCTTTGAATAGAAAATGAAGTCCATGGGCAGAGACTTAAAAAAAAACCACAAAATTATTTAAAATAGGTTGATTTCTTGATGACTTGGTATAGTATATGACATTTTTCTCCTATTTTAATTTCTATTTGCATTATTAACAGAATGCTATAATATTGCATAATGCTATAATATTACTTCTTTAATAGTTTTAAAGTTTACATTTTTAAGTAGTTTTCTTTTTCTTTTTCTTTTTTTGCAGTTTTTGGCCGGACCTGGTTTGAACCTGCCACCTCTGGCATATGGGGATGACGCCCTTCTCCTTTGAGCCACAGGCATAATTCCATCATAAGTCACAAGAAGCATTGCTTTGCACAATTTTACTCTGTCTATGAATAGAAAAATAATAAAGTAAATTTTGGAATAATTCAATGAAAATTATACTTATTGCAAAGATAATCTAAAATATTTCAGGTGAGCACAATTTTATAGTAAAATATCTGAATAATACTTCTATTTCTTTCCACCATTTGGCTTTTGAGAAACAGTAAAGCCAGAAAGAAGAGAAAAGACACCTTATTCATTTCTCCTCTAGTTTTTTTTTTTTTTTTAAGTCTACAGAGACTTCATCATCCGTGAGTCTCAGGGGAGGGAAGGTACCACATATTGACACAGAAGTAATTCAGACGTTACGTTTGTTTTCCTCTCTTTGTTTTTGTGTTGTGTTTGTTTCTTTTTTTAACAGAGATGGGAAGATACTGAGGTGCTTTGGTACTTGGAAAAGCTATGTTCTTTACTATCCAAAATAATTTCTTTTCATCTATCGTATAGTATCTTAAAATACAACAGAGTTCAAAGACAAAGCCTGTTAAAGTGTTAAATTAGCTGAATGCTAACAATTTCCTCTGGACATATACTAGCTTTCGGGTACAGATGATACCCTTTCTCTTCGTAGGTGGAGCAAAATATATTTATGTAGTTTCAGCTTGTGATTTTAGAAATATGATTCCCCTCTCTTGACAGTTACTGTGGTTCTGGGCACAAGGTCAAGATCATCAATCAGGGATGGTGGACATTGTAGGTTCTTGTCTGGACTCAAGAAGGCAAAAGATTGGGTGCTAAAGGGAGAGACTTGGCCTTGGGGATTCAAGGAGTTGAGATGGGAGAAGCTGCTAAAAGGACCCAGAGGCACAGAGTGGAATGGATGCTGGAGAAGACAGATATTAACAGATCCCTGAGTGAGACAGAGAACGTGATGGATTAGAGTTTCAGAGCAAGTACTTGTGGAAAGGAGCATGGCTTAGGGGAGGGGTGTTGAGGGGCTGTGGCTCAGAGGAGACTGCAGTGTCCTTCACTTCCACCCTTCTCACTCCTGGAACGCCTCTTGGGATTTCTCCCTTTCACTACATTTCCCAACCTTCTTAATTTTAATTTTGTGATATAATTTTTCACAAACTCTCTCAAGTTGTTTCTTCAAAGATGCGTTATATAAATAGATGAATGAGAGAGATAAAGATAAGAGAGAAAAGGTTGATGACCACGTGCACCGTCAGAGTTGTATTCCACGAAGTGTGTTCACCGACCAAAGAATCAGGAGGGAAGAAACTGAGGGGCAGCAGAGATGTCAGGGTAACAGAGAGACACGGCCCTGTCCCCACCACCCTGTGCTGTCACCAGACCCAACACTGCACAGCACAAAGGAAAGCTGGGAGGTGAAGGAGCATGAACAAATTAATGCTGAGAGACGGTCAGAGAGAAATACTGGCAAGAAAGGTTGAGAGCCACCTCCTAATATATGTCAAAAATTGTATGTATATTTGTATATGTGTGCAAAATTTTTCCTTAATTATTTGTGTGTGCATATATATTATAAAATAGATGATATATACTGATTATGTGTTATGCACACACATAAATCCAGAGAGAAAGCTGAAGAGCTGTGTGATGCTGAGTGGGGAAAATGGACCAAGAAAACTGCTGTGTGTCCATCTTTTATTGCCTGATCTTGCTGAGTTGGCATATATGTTATAAATAATTTATATCTCTCCTCAAAGCATTTGAGTCTTAAATTAATTCTGTGCCTCATGGCTGTGAATTAGACGTATTAAATAGTAGTCTCTTTTACCCTTAGGTCAGTTTCTTGTTTGGGCGGTTAATGGAACTTAATATAAGAAAATTAAATCTTCATGAAACAATATGTCTGAGAAATGACTATCAGCAGTAAATATAAGATCTCTTATCATCACTCTGGGATTTGGGATGTTATAGACGAACAAGTCCACCAGATTTCCAATAACGTAGAAACACAGTTTTTGAAAATACACCCTAAATTTAATACTGAAAATATCCAAGTACAAATTATCATCAAATAACATAATTAAAATGATTACAATTTAGTAATTATTTGCCTTAATAGCAAAATATTGTATTACTTTATAAATAAAGAATGATGGGTGCCCATAGCTCAGTGGTTAGGGCACCAGCCACATGGTCCAGGGCTGGTGGGTTTGAAGTTGGCCCAGGCCTGCTAAACAAAAAAAAAAATAGTAGGGTGTTGTGGCAGGCACCTGTAGTCCTGGCTACTAGGGAGGCTGAGGTAAGAGAATTGCTTGAGCCCAAGAGTTAGAGGTTGCTGTGAGATATGACACCATAGCACTCTACTGAGTGTGACAAAGTTAGACTGTCTCAATCAAAAAGAAAAAAAAAGGATGAGATAATTGATCATAGAGACTATTTTATTTGAACATTTTGCTAAAACTGTCTCACAGAAAAGGGTGTGAGAAATCAAACTACTATCAATTTCCAAAATTATTTTAAAATTAGTAACTATAAAATTGGGGATTTTCCTTAGAATATTTATTTTTATAACACTTTCCAGACTTACATCAAGTCTGGATCTAATGTCACGGTTTCACCTGTTAGTGATGCTATCAATTTGATAATTTAGTAAGAAGGTCCTGGAAATTTCCAGTTTGAGGTTGAAAAGTATGGGAATACAAAAGTCAAAAACATAGTTTCTATCCTCTTTATTATTAGTGAGTGATGTTTTAGTTGATGATCAAAAATATTATGTTTTGACACATAGACCACTTCAGAATAGGTTATAATCAATGTCAGTTACTGATAGGCTTCTGTCAGTCATTCTATAATTAAATATTTCATATACACAGGAAACATTATAGTTAGATTCTCTTCATATACAAGAGAACTGGGGCTGTGGATGGTAATTTCCACAGGATCACATAGACTGCAGGAAGGAGAACTTTAGTTCAGTGTTCTTCTCATTAATTTATAGTGCTTCCAGGAGTAGAAGAGAGAATTAATTTATAACTGGGCTTAAAGTAAGAAAATGAGATCCATTCTTTTGAGTCCTATGAATAAGAACTCTTCCTTCATTTTATTATTAATTTTTGAGACAGAGTTTTTCTCTGTTGCCCTGGGTAGAGTACCATGGTACCATAGCTCACAGCAACCACAAACTCCTGGGCTCAAGCAATCCTCCTGACTCAGCCTCCTGAGTAGCTGGAACTACAAGTGCCTGCCACCACGCCTGGCTAGTTTTTCCATTTTTAGTAGAGATGGGGTTTCACTCTTGCTTAGACTGGTCTTGAACTCCTGTGCTCAAGAGATACACTCACCTTGGCCTCCCAGATTGCTAGGATTACAGGTGTGAGCCAACATGCCCAGCAGAACTCTTCCATTACAGTTTCATTAAGGTGCATTTCTTTGGAAATGCCAAAAAAAAGTGGAAGAAAACATATTTCATGAATTGACACAGAAATATGTTAAATTAATTGTTCTTTTGCGCAGGATAAATGGCAATGTTGACAAACTTATTCACATTAAGACATAAGTATTGAATCCCTTTCTGCAAAATTGTCTTGATAAGAGAGAGTAAATATACCCAGGAGGAACTGGGTACAAAGGAGAGCCCAGAGTTACAGTGCAAAACTTTCCAAAGTGAAAATTTTGATGTGAGTCTATAACTTTCAATTTTCCTAACTTAAAAATCTTCTCGAACTTCCAGTACTCCCTTTCCACCCTACCTGATGCACCAGAAGTCTGACCTCTGCTGAAACTGAGGGAGAAGGACTTGAGCAGTGCCCACCCTCCCTATCTGCTTGACCAGCGGCCCACCAGGTAAGAGACTCTGGGGCCCCACTGAGCACTGCCAGCCCCCAGTCCAGGGATGCCAACTTGACCCCAGCGAGGCTCTGATCCGTGCCCCACCGGGCCTCGGCCCACCACCCGCAGTGGCCAGGAACTCCACCGGGACCCCCACTGGGCCTTGGCCTGCGCCAGCAGCAGCCAGTAAGTCCACTGGGGCTCCCTCACAATGCTGATCTGTATCCCGTCTGGTCTCGGCCTGCCACCCGCTGGGACCCCCGCCCAGCTCCCATCCATGGGGCAGGCCCACTGCCCATAGCAGCCAGAACTCCAGTCCACCAGGAATCCCGTGCAGCCCCAATTGGCGCCCTGTTGGGCCTTGGCCCACCGTCAACAGCGGCCAGGAACTCTGCTGGGACCCCCACATGGCCTATTGGCATTCCACTGGGCCTTGGCCCATCGTCAAGAGCTGCCAGGAAGTCTGCCAGGACACCCGCGTGGTGATGATCTGTGCACCAACCCGGCTGGCCTGCCGCCAGCCAGGACCCCACCTGGCTCCGATCGATGCCCCAGGTCCACCGCCTTCTCTCTGGAGTCCTCCTCCCAGCCAGAGACTGCTGGAGGCATGGGCTCCCTTTGCAAAGGCCACCAGGTGCCCCATCCCACCCCCCACTGCTTGATCTGGGCCTGCTACACTCTGGAGTTGCTCCCACAGCCAGAACTCCCTGGGTGGGGAAGTCCCAGAGGAGCTACACAGGGTCACTCCCTACAATGATCCAGCAACAATAGAGTGATCCTGCTGGGGTCGATCTGGGAAAGAAACCTCCCCAACTCTGAGGAGGTCATAGGCAACAGTGAAAAATAATCATGAAGCGGAATCAACAGAAAAACTCTGGCAATATGAATGATCAGAGTAGATCAACTCCCCCAAGGAAGGACAAGGTAGATATAGCACAAGATCCCTTGTATAAGCAAATGGCTGAGATGTCAGAAATCGAATTCAGAGTCTGGATAGCAAATAACATCAGCGGAATGGAGGAAAAGATGGAATTAGAATTTCAGGCAGTAATCCAAAAGATAACCCAAAAGATGTCTCAAGAATTCAACGAATTCAAAGACAAAATGACCAAAGATTTTGACACATTGAGACAAGAAGTTGCAGCCCTCAAAAATCTGAGAAGTACAGTAGAATCCCTCAGTAACAGAATGGA
>CAUYRH010093578.1:0-37313 GCA_963574655.1 Perodicticus potto
GCGGGTGCCTGTGGTCCCAGCCACTTGGGAGGTGGAGGCAGAAGACTCACTTGAGCCCAGGAATTGGAGGTTGCTGTGAGCTGTGATGCCACGGCACCCTATCCAGGGTGATAGCTTGAGGCTCTGTCTCAAAAAAAAAAAAAAAAAAATTAAACAAAAGCAATATGGATATTTTTCAAAAAACTAAATAAATTACTATATGATCTAGCAATCCTGTTACTGGGTATACATCCAAAGGAAAGAAATCAGCCTGCCCAAGAGTTATCCGCACTCCTGTGGTCACTGCAGGCACTATTCACTAAGACAAAGAAACAGTCGGTTTCTCTCAGTAGATGAACAGATAAAGAAAATGTGGTACATATATGCAGTGGAATACTATTTAGCCATTAAAAAGAAGGAAATCATGTCACTTGCAGACCACATGGTTGAGCCTGGAGGATGTTATGGTAAGTGAAATTAACCAGGCACCAAAGGGCAGACACTGAGTAACCTCACAGGGGTGTGAGAGCTAAAAAGTCACTGTCATAGAAGCAGAGGGTAGAGTGGTGGTCGCCAGTGGCTTGAGCAGGGGGAGATGTTGATCAAAGGGTACAAACTTTCCACTAGAAAGGAGGAGTAAGGTTTGGTAAGCTATTGCTCAGAATGGTGACTATAATAAATTATATATTTCAAAATTGTTGAAGAGTAAATTTCAAGTGTTTTCACCACTAAAAAATAAATATATGAGGTCATGGATAGGCCAATTAGCCTGATTTAATTTGTTCCGCAATGTAAACATATATCAAAAATTCACATTGTACCCCATAAATATATATAATTATTCCTTGTCAATTAAAAATAAAATTAAAAAATTTATAAAATACCTGAAAATGATCCTTCCTCGACTCCAGCATGTGATAGACTCCTCTTCTGTCTTTCCAGAAGACTCATCCCGGTGGCCAGTGTCAGCACAGACGCAGACTTTCCCTGGCTCACTGTGGCGTTATTTCGGGGCCACTGCCACAGTGCAGTCTGGGCTCACTGAGAACAGTCAACCTTTGCTCAGGCGCCCATTTCTGTGGCATTCTGGGAGAGTGGGCTCAACTGTCTTCCCTAAACCACCCTCACCCCTTCAGAACCCGCTATTCTTAAAGTAGGGAGCTGAAGAAAGCCCGCTAGGTGTGGGGGAAGTACAGCTATGGTAATTCATCCTGTTGAAATTTCCAAAAATATTGTAGCAGCAAGTTAAGTTACAGAAGGTGTAAAATGCTGATGAACGTGCCCTGACACCAAGCCTGTAATCCATATGTTCTGCATGAAGCAGATTGCCAAGGCTTTGTCTACTTTAAACAGATTTTAGAAACCACCGATGGAATCGTACTCTTCAAGGGAAAGCTATGATGCATTTTTTGATACACATTAAAACTAAGGCATAGCACTTCCTACTAAGACATTCTCTGATATCACTGTTGATGAGTGTGCCCACATTTTGGGGAAATAGTGGAAACAAAGTGTTAGGGGAGACCCTTCCACACCAGAGACCCCATCTGTACTTCCCACTGCCCTGTCCAGCTACTTCTTCTGGGGGTTCGAAGTCTCTGTGTCTTTGCATGTTCACAAGGGGGTTCCCATTTGGACCCAGCTAACTGCATCTGCATCTTTGAATCCAAAGTCCTTTGAGAAGCTTCCGTTCCATGTCAACATTGCACCGATCTTTGTGATTGAAATGTTTGCACAGTTCATCCCTGAAGGCAGCCTCAGAATCTGCAGGCCAAACAAAAACTACTTTGAAAGTAAAAGGGCTGGGAACTAGGGCATTTGATCATTGTTAGAATGCCTATTCCTCTGGCTTCATTCCTGGACAAACCCACTGCCAATAATTTCCTATTCCCATTTAACCATATTTCACCGCATTAGACACAATAAGCTTCCACTACATTAAACAAAGGTTAGACTACTAGAGTACAGCCCCAATTTTAGCTTCTCTGGACTGTTTGACCAAAGAGAGGGGCCTAATGAAGTGGTAGCTGCAACAAAAGGCCTCCTGAAGGGAGCCGGGTGGGATGGTAAACCAGTTCCCCTCCATGAGGGTGCACAGCCGTGGAGACGCCAGCTTGCCCACCACCATCATGGCACTCATGCTCTGGGACTGAAAATGACACCCCATCTCTTTGCTTTGAAGCAGCTCGATTGGGATATGGAAAACAAATCTTATAAACCCACCATGCTCTGCAGTCATTAGTCTGAAGGCTACCACTAGTATGGAATTCCCTGTTGTTGCCTTTTAATGTGTTCTCCTGCATTGGGAAGGAGCTTAGGTAGATTGATCTCATCCAATGCTGTACTTTTAAAGCAGATTAAGTATCAGACACCCGTATGCCAATTACTGTGCTGGAGATGGTTATCATAGCTATGTAGTATTAGTCCACTGTCCAAGAACAAATATGGCATTCTAATGTTATTGCCTTCTTCATGCATCTACGTTACAAAGAGATGTAAGAATACAAAAGCAGGAGACGTTACGTGTGTTCTGGAGATTCTGGTGTATATATCCGGTGAATCCACCCTGCAGGGAGCAGGGCATCCTAAGATGGTTTCAGGGCTTGAAAGCCAAGACGGGGAACACATCATATACGAGGACCCACTCATGGTGAAGTCTGAAACCCATGCATTGAATTAGCAAAGGGACAGAAAAAGATGTCACCAGAAAATGGCAACTGAAGCTGAAGGATCGTGACGATGTGGAAAAGTTGGCAATGGCCTTGAGAGAGGGAGAAAAACCCAGGTGTGGGCAATAGGAGACAGAGAGCATGGCAGCCTGGGTCCTGGTAGTTTTCAGGACTATCACAACAGCTCCCATCCTTAAGTGTTCATGAATTTCCTCACAACTTACATCACCTTTCTTTCAGTATTTTATAGCCAAAAGAAAACTGGCTGGAGTACGTGTCATGACATTTGAATGAGATATAAAAGGTGAGCAGCAGATTGACAAGCAGGGAAAAGGGTTGGGCATTCAGCTTGAGAAAACATTCAGTACCCAAACTTAGAGGACCAAAGAGGTCTCCATCGTCAGGCAGTTTACAAAGCATCATTGGCGGTCAAAGGAGGGGCACCTGCGTGGAGATCACCCAGGGTATTTCCTTGAGCTCCCCTGCCTCTGTCCACAGCCTGCCCTACTGGCTCCAGAAGATGATTGGCAACAGGCTGGCATTCTGGATTCAATTCAGGAAGCAGGGGCTGATTGTACAGTGAGCTGGCTCTCTGAGAGTGCACAGCATAAGTGGCTGAAGTCCAAACAAAAACTTACACACCCTTTTCTATAGCTTTACTTTTCACCATAGAAAAAGGGGGAAATAACCCAAGGGTCCATCAATAGGTGAGTGGGTAAACAAACGTGGTATATCTATTCGGTAGAATATTATTCAGTCTTAAAAAAGCACCAAGTCCTTACACATGGATGAACCTTGAAAATCTCAGGCAAAGAGAAATAAGCCAGACACAAAAGATCTCTTTTTACTTGATTCCATTCAATAAAATATCCAGAAGAGGTAAATCCATAAAGGCAGAAAATAGATTATAGGTCCATAGCTCAGTGGTTACGGCACCAGCTACATACACCGAGGCTGGCAGGTTCAAACCCAACCTGAGCCAGCCAACAATGACAACTGCAACAACAACAAAAAATAGCTGGGCTTTGTGGTTGGCATCTATAGTCCCAGCTACTCGGGAGGATGAGGCAAGAGACTCTCTTAAGTCCAAGAGTTTGAGGTTGCTGTGAGCTGTGATGCCACAGTACTCTACTGAGGGCAACATAGTGAGACTCTGTTTCAAAAAAAAAAAATAGATTAGTGGTTTCCAGGTGATGAAATTTAAGACCTACTGCCCCAAACTATGGCACCTGGACATATTAAATATTTCAGGCTGAAGGAACTTCAGAAAGGACATGAGTAGGAAGAAATTTCTAACCTTCCCTAAAGCAGGTCATAGAAGTCTCATGTGGGGGGTCGCTTGCACACCCAGAGGAAGAAACTTCCTTATCCCTGAGGACACTGGGCCACAGAAGAATCCAAGCAGAGGGACTTGCCGAGGCCCCCCCGGTTCGTTGCTGTTAGAGCACGCTCTTTCTGTCCTATCGCATTTCTTCATGGCCCTCCATTCTTCATCAAACCCAGCACAACAATCCTTCGGCTTAGCTGCTATTTCCTGTCATTTCCGTAAGAAAGCTGCTGTGCCACATAAAACTTACACTAAATACACCTGTGTGCTCTGCTCTTAATAAGCTGGTTTTTGTTATAGGGTCTCAGCCACGAGGATAGGTAGAGAAAAAGTGGCGCTTCCTCCCCCACAGAGAGGAGCAGGGCGGTAAATGGAGAGAGATTGCTGAGGGATATGGGTTTCCCTCTGCAATGATGACAAAGTCCGGCTGGTGGTTGCACACAATTCACCCATGTGCTTGATGCCACCGAGTTGCACACGTTAAAATGCCAGATTTTATTTTATGTGTATTTTGTCACAATAAAAAAATATAAAAAATGTAAGTGGCTAAAAAGAGAACAGGAACTAACTATGGACGAGCTGGAAGGCTCTCTGGGGCATGTAGCAACAACAGAGCCACATGGAAGGGGACGCGTGTCCACCTGGTCTGTCAGGTGGCTGGACAACCTGCTCGCTGTGAAAAGTCACCTTTGTTTGAGAAGTTCTATCGTACTGGTGGAGGAAGAGGTGAGCTTCAGAAGAATCAAATTTTGGTTCAAACCTCAGCTCTGCCACTCCTGAAAGTATTTAGATCTTTGGCAAATGATTCATGCTCTTTGCCTCAGTTTGATCATCTGAAAAATAAGATAATAATTATTAACTATTACCCATAGGTGCTGAGGTGATGATTGAAAAAAAATAATACATATCAAATCCGTGACATTAACAAAAAATTCCAAATCATAGTCATGACAGATAGAATATATAAATGAACAACCAGACCCTGTAATTGACCCTTGGCCCACAACCCGTAGTCACTTACCCTTATCTACAATAACCAGCCCAGAAAGCCAGGCTGCCGTAAATCGGATTCGTGGGAAAGCAGGCTGCTGATGGAACTGCCCTTACAAATTGATGAAGGGGTGTAACGCAAGAACTAGAGTGAGGGCTGCCAGAACTCCTCAAAAGAGCAGGCTTTGTTAAAGTAATGTTAATAATCAGCCATTGCCCCTCATTTGCTTGAGGGGATAATAATCACTGTTCCCTGTTTGCTTCTTTACCCTGGACCCATGCATAGCCATCCGTAGGGAACTCATCACCTGTTTGGGACCTGTGAGTAGTCTTGAGATATCCATCAGGCTGGGCATTCCAGGGCAGGACCGCCCAGCTGACTCCATCATGACTTGGACCTCTGACCCAAGGTCCTTCACTCTATTACCTGCCCCACCCAGACAGCAGCCCACACAGAAGGATTGATGGCTCCTCCCTGAAACCCGCCAACTGGCAGACCCTGACTGTCTGATCTTCTGCCCACCAAACTGTCTTTAAAAGCCCTGTCTCGCCATTCATAGAGAGGCAAATTTGAGTTATTTGAGAAATTCTTCCTCGCTCAGTGCTGTGCTGAATAAGCTCTTTTCTCTACTGTAAACCCTGCTGTCTCTGGATATTGGCTTTCTCTTGGGCAGCGGCCAGATGAAAACTAATCTTCCCCCCACAATGCAGGAATCCAAGCAGTAACCCCCTATACAAGGGGCCCAACATGACCAGATTGACTGATAACTGAAATTTTGTCCCTTCATCCCTCCTAGAACCAACCCAAGAAAGTGGAAGGGAGGAAAAGAATAATCTTCCTCTATCCATCTCAGCTTCTCCAGCTGAGGCTCTGCAACTTAGGCTGGGAAAAGACAGACTAACAAGAGAATAACACAGGTTATTGACAGGTGTCTCACGCGTACTTAGCCTCTCACAGCCAAGATGTGCTGTCTGAAGGCCACTGGCATCCCTGGCAAGATCTAGCTTTAGTAGGTTAGAGTCCGTGAACACACCTTTAGCTGGGACTCATTCTCCCTGTGCTTCTCCTCTCTTTAAAACCTGAAAGGCAAGTCTCCTGCCCACATGAAATAGGCGTGCTGAACACGTCACATGCTGCACATTAGGTGAGACCCATCAAATGCCTTCCTTCCTCCCGCCGATCACCCTCTCCCCACTCTCCCTACCTCCTTGCTAGACTACATTTGTGTTTTATCCTTCATATGAGCATGTCATTGCTTACATATTGGTTTCATATTAATATTGAGTTACATTGAATTTTTTTTTCCATTCTTGAGGGGCTCTTCTACAACTTGAACTTGAACTTGGAAGTGAGAACAATGTAATCTAAAAATTTATACCCTCATGTTAATTTGAAATTAAAAAAAAAAAAAACTTTAGCAGGACACAATTATAAGAGGGACTTTACCTAACAAATGCAATCAGTATAACCTGGTTATCTGTACCCTCAATGAATCCTCAACAATAAAAAAAAATAATAAAAATACAAACAAACCCTGAAAGGAAGCCTTCCAGCTCAAGACCTTTGGCGCTTTCCTGAAAGTTCTCTGAAATAACAGTAAGTTAGGAAAGCCTTAACCTCAAGCAATTAAAAGAACGGGATAGGGAAAATTGCCAGTTTCAACAAATGTCCAGAAGACTCCGAAAGGATGCCTGAGTGTTGATAGTTGCAGCAGGCAGAGCAACCGGCAGCTGGGAGCAGCAGCTGGGAGCATAGGAGGGCGTCAGAGAGAAGACAGCTGCCCCTGTGCAAGGGAGAAGGTGGTGGTAAGGCAGACTTCCAGAATGGAGGGATTTGTTGAAAGCCTGCGCTGGGCAGATCTGCTGGCCTTAGCATCCACTCCATATGCAGAGCTCAGGAAGCTCACTCTTTTCACTAGGGGAAAAAGAAACAAAAAACAAGGACTGAATGTCTCTGACCAGGCACAGAGACTCACGCCTGTAATCCTAACACTCGGGGAGGCCAAGGCGGGCAGATTGCTTGAGCTCAGGAGTTTGAGACCAGCCTAAACAAGAATGAGATCGTGTCTCCAAAAAAAAAAAAAAAAATTGGGCATCATGGTGGGTGCCTGTAGTCCCAGCTACTTGGGAGGCTGAGGCAGGAGGATCGCCTTGTTACTGGACAAAGAGGGTCCAGCTGCCTGTCACTGTCAGCCAATATGCAGAGATGGGGACAGGTCCACCAAACTTCTTGTCAGAAGGCCAGGGATTCTGTAGAACAGTGAGAGTAGCCTCTCCAAGACTGTTCTGTTCCATTTCCAAAATCACAGTTATATACAGAAAAGTCACAGTAAAAATCATGTTAATCTTTATCTTAAACAACAATAATCAGCATAACCCATGACCCATAATAAACAAGGATCAGCATTACCTGTGACCCAAAACAACATTCCAATTTAAAAGTTAATCTCCTAAATCAATTGCCCTAAACTAATCAAGATACACACCTTTAGGTTAAAGGTGAAAGTACAAAACAACAAGAATGGGAAACAGGAGAAGGTCACATAGGACGTGAACCATCTCAGCCCAGCCTGACCGACTCCGTCGTATTCTCATCACACGTGCTTTCAGCCTGAACCCAGGAGTCGGAGGTTGCTGATAGCTATGACACCAGGGGACTCTGAACGTCTCTCTTATATAGAAACTAAACATACTTGTTCTAAAATATTCAACATAGTCAATAGTCACTTCAGATAAATTGGTTTCTAAAATTTCTTTAAGCATCCAAAATTTGCACAGGGAAAGGGGAACAGAAACTAGAATTGAATTTTAAATAAGTAAATCTTTTTTTTTTTTTTTAAAGAAAATAACCTTTGTGTGCTTTGCTCTGTTACCTTCAGCCTGGACTGAGGCTGTTTCTACTTCAAGTTTAGTCATGTCCAAGCATGCTTAACACAATTTGGGGGCCACTGTTCAAAAATCTATTTTCTTGCATCCTGAGGGTCCAGGAAGAACTAAGTGGAAAGGAAAAATGTTGGAGAAGCACTGTGACCCATGACAAGGACTTCCAGATAGGAGGAGAAAAATCACTGTACGTACAGCAAGCAATTGTTTGCAGCTTAGGCGTCCAGAATCATGAGTGGTTTTCAAAGAAACTAAAATTCTCAAGATCTATATGATTTGAAAGCTCCCAGTGCTGAGGTGAGGAAGCACTGTCTAACAAAGGAGGGGAGGATTCTCCCCACTTCTATGGCCTGGGCTCCCCCCTCCAGGGCCCTGGTATGTTAATAGCTGCAGCATCCAGAGGACACACGATGGAGCAACCAGCTAAGGAAGCAGTAGAAAACAGGAAGGGAAAAGTACGGGGGACGCCCCCACCCCAGGCCGGCAAACCCACTCCCAGGTCAGGCCTGTCTGGCTCTCGTCATGAACATTCTCTGGAAATCCCCAGGATAACCTCAAGTGCTGCCAGTGGGAGCACAGCCCAGCACACAGGTTATGAACAAACTAATAACAACAATCAGTTAACCAATCAATCAATATTAAAGATAAAGAACAAAGAACAAAATAATCCCTTGTCTGAGTCCAACCTGATAACTCACTTATCTCAAGCAGAATTATCTGTAATCAAATTCTCGTGTAGTCAGAGAATTTTAATAGTCCCTTAAGAGTTCTGTCTTTTCTCAAAAACAATTAGTTCTTCTGCTAAGAAAAAATGCAGAATCCAAATCATTAAACTAGCTTTGTTCCAAATAAAAGAAATGTACTTTTGCAAAATAAATATTTGCTATTAGTCTGTGAGTGATAAATGATCGTTATTCACTTGTCGCCTTATTCCTCATCTCTGTTATGTCCTCACCAAGTTGGCAATCTAGTATGACAAAGATTGTTTGCTCGGCCAGACTATAGAGAGGTTCCTGATCCTTCTCCTGGGCCCATCTGTGTACTTCTTTCTAAAATCCAGTTTTAGCCAAAGAACCCTGCTAAGTCAGTTTAACCAGAACCCCACACTCTTTTTATCTGATTAGGTTCTTCATCCTCCATCATCCCCCAAGTGATGTCTGGTCACTGTGGCCTGACTCAACAAGAATCCTGCTAAGTCAGTTTAGTCAGAATCCCCTTTATCACTGACATTTCATTTTAGTAGTTTTCCATCCATACACCACCCAGCCCTTTTCCCCGTTCCTTGGCTCTAAATTCTTACTTGCCTGTGCTGGTGGAGTTGAGCCCAATCTCTCTGTTCTGCTCTGAGGCCCTCTTGCAATGGTCCCTACACCTATCACACTGGTCCTGAAACAAGTCTTCCTCATGTCAACTAAAGAATCGTGAGGTTCATAAATTTGGAAAGAAGAGCTTTATGTCTTATAAAGTGTTGCAGCCTACATGCTGGCCATCATGCAGGCTGGAAAGCTTAGTCTTCAGCAGAACCAGAAGCAGGCACTTTAAAGGACAGAAGGGTGACACAGGAATGAAGGGACACTGAATCCAGCTGCTAAGTATGTATATTAAACAGGTTACAGGAGGAGCTACCAATATTCATGATGGGGGAAGCATGCACATGCATAGTAAGCAAACATGTATGGTACACATGTCTTGTGTTCTGTTTGGGGTGGAGATTTAACATTTAAATATATTAAAATTAGAATCAGCACATCAAAGGGTGAAATGGAGGAGATAAAGGCATCTTGCATGCTCTTCTATAAACTGAAAAGAACCAGTCCATTCTCTTATCAGGAAGAAACTTTGGTCAGTTGTGTGGAAACCACAAATAGGGAGGAGAGTCCAGCAGAAATCGGTGGTGGATCAAGTCTTTTGAAAGGGCGGGTTTCTGTTTTGTTTTGTTTGTTTGTTTGTTTGTTTTGACAGGGTCTCACTCTATTTCTCCAACTAGAGTACAGTGATGTCATCATAGCTCACAGCAACCTCAAACCCCTGGGTTCAAGTGATCCTTCTGCCTCAACCTCACAATTAGCTAAAATACAGTGCACTACCACACCTGGACAATTTTTCTGTTTTTTGTAGAGAGGGTCTCACTATATTTCCCAGGCTGGTCTCAAACTCCTGGCCTCCAGCTATTCTGCCTCAGCTTCCCAAAGTGCTAGGATTGAGTCACTGCACTAGGCATCTGTTTATCTCTTGGAAAAGAAAATCTAATGGGATTACCAAGGAGGGGGATATAATAAGGCGTGTCTGACTTCACATTCTGGTATAGCACAAAACTCACTTTTTAAGATTTGCCTGGGCTCCCATTAGCCAAAAGCAGGTCTATTCCCTCAGTTGAGAAGTTTAGGGTTTTACTTTTGTTTCTCATTTACTGTGCTTTAATCGGCATCATTAAATATTTTTTTCTTTTCATGGTGAAGAGCCAGACTCCAGAACCACACTGCAAAAGTTTCAGTTCTGTTCTGGCACAACAGAGATTAAAAACAAAGCATTGCTGAGAGGAGTGAATGAGCTGATACAAGTCCAGCATTTAAAACAACAAAGCAATGGCAAAAGCACAGTGAACCCCAAATAAATGTTATCAAAACTATTAGCATCACTGAAAAGTCAGATCCAATAAATTCTTTGGGGGAGGAGGACAATCTAGCCCCTTTATCAACTAAGCTGATGAATCTAAATTTCAAATGACTATTAAAGCCAGAGCCTGGACTTCAAATCAAGTTTCCTTTCACACGTAACTAAGAATCTCCCACACAAAGTCTATGAATAAAGGAGAATGCAAGAGTTGTATGTTCAATGAGCACTTTAAAGCCAGTCTTGAAAGAATTCCTGCTCACCTGGTTTAAAACGTTATTCAAGCCAGGTGCAGGCCTCCCTCTCAAGCCACTTGGGAGACTGAGGCAGGTGGATTGTTTGAGCTCACAGGTTCGAGACCAACCTGAGCTAGAGCAAGACCCCTATCTCTAAAAACAATAGCCAGGCGTTGTGGCGGACACCTGTAGTCCCAGCTACTTAGGAGGCAGAAGCAAGGGAATCACTTGAGGCTAAGAGTTTGAAATTGCTGTGAGCTAAGACGTCACAGCACTCTACCAAGGGTGACTAAGTGAGACTCTGTCTCAAAAAAAAAAAAATATATTATTCTCATAGAAAATAGGACCCAGACAAATCTCCTCACCAGATCTACAGTATGGCAGGAGCAGTTTTAAAAACCAGAATGTCAGGGTACCTGTTGGTCTCTGAGTGTTACAAACCTCCACAAGGCTGGGCCCACACAAGCAGTCCAATCTGAGTCACCCTAACTACCTGCCCAAAGGAATTCCTGCTATCTACGAGCCTAAGAAAAATCTGTTCTTATAAGTAAGGCTGTTTCCTGTAGGCCCTGCTTAAAACACCAAAGTACCTACCAATGCTACTTGCTTTAACCAGAAGCTAATCCAACACTTGCAACCTATTGCAAAATAACTGATTCAAATACTTGAGTTTTGAATTTAGTCTTGCTTGAAATTGAGAGCCAATCTCACGTTTTCCCAATATAAATATTGCTTTCATTTAGCTTTATTGTCATATGCTTTTTTCTAGCAGGAGATAAAGGAAAAGTTCCAGCTGACAGAGGACTGAACCTGATTCGATAAGTGTCTGTTACACCTGCTGCTGCCCCAGCTGGGCTATAACTGAGAATCAACACGTAAGGTTTTAAGAGTTTAGTTTGGGTTTATTCTCCTGCCATGGGACACCTTACTCTTCCTCTCATGAAAATCAGTAGAGTTCAGAGTAATCTCGGTCTGAATTCCGAAATTTTTTTTTTTTTTGAGACAGAGCCTCAAGCTGTCACCCTGGAAAGAGTGCTGTGGCATCACAGCTCACAGCAACCTCCAATTCTTGGGCTCAAGCGAGTCTCCTGCCTCCGCCTCCCAAGTAGCTGGGACTACAGGCGCCCGCCACGACGCCCGGCCATTTTTTGGTTGCAGCCATCATTGTTGTTTGGCGGGCCCGGGCTGGATTCGAACCTACCAGCTCAGGTGTACGTGGCTGGCACCTTAGCCTATTGAGCCACAGGCACCAAGCCTGAATTCTGGAATTTTTAAGGGAAGTGTTGTCACCCCTGAGAAAATAGAGTACTTTTCCTTCTTTGAGGAAGGAGAAATAAATCTTATACCTCTTAATGATTCTGAGAAAGTAGCAGGCAACTTCAGAGGAACTCCTCCTCCAAAGATAAGAACAAACTTTACACTGAGCTAAAATAACCTTGAAAAAAAAAAAAAGACTGTAACTAATAACAATACCCTTGTTTCTATCATCTGCAGCCATAACTATGTAGCTGATATTCAACTGAAGAAAAAAAGGTATAAAAGAGTTTGGAAAAAAACTGTTCCCCAGTACTCAGCATTTTACACCTTGAGGCACCTGTATTCTCCCCAAAAGTAAAAGTTTCTTCCCATATATCGTTGCAATAAGTAAGTCTCTGTCTGTTTTAATTCACTGTTTTCCTCCAACATTTCTGGTTTCCTGACCGGGAAGATAAGCAGGCAGACTGGAACCATGAGACCCTGGGGGCTTCCACACAGCCCTTGAGTGTGCTCCCCAGCGCCCTGACTGACACCGTTCCCTAAAAGCACTCCCGTGCAGATTACACAGCGGGTGACCCTCGGCAGGGTGGCAGGGAGGTCCCATAGCGTCCACTGCAGTGGCAGCTCACCAACAGAGGAACAAACATACGGGAAGTGCACATCCAGATTTAGGAAAGGAGAACTGGATTACAAAGGGGTACAATAGTAGTAAAGCCCACCCCTACAAGTGGAAGAAGAGCTTGATCACCTCTTGAGGCGGGAGCCTCAGTAAAAAGGGACAGGAAAAGGAGTTGACCTCCATGAGGCAGGGGCTCAGTCAGAGGGGCAAAAGGAACAGGAGGAGGGATTGACCTCCATGAGGCAGGGGCTAAGTCAGAGTGGAAGGGATTGGGGGGAATTGTTTACCCTCTGCAAATAAGTGGTGTGTGAAAGAGTGAGTGACTGTATAGCTTCATGACCAGTCACAGTTCCAGAGCTCGATTGGGCCCTGACCTACAGTTCCATGGAGGTATCACAAGGCATAATGGTGACTTGCTGTGCAGCGGCAACCAGGCTCAGGCTTACACGGGTGCACCTTAGCTAAGATGCTCCTTACAGCCTTGCGAGAGGCGCAGCCAGGCCAGCACCCAAGAGATCTTCAAACTCTCCCCCTTGTTTTTTCTGAGCTGCAGGGATGGGCTCTGGGTCATCTAAGGAAACCCCCCTAGGGTTAGTAACTCAGAATTGTAAGAAGGGATTTATAGGGGACTGTGGAGTTACTATGACCTCTAAAAGATTGAGAAAGTTTTGTGGGTTAGAACAGCTGTCCTTTGGAGTAGGCTGGCCACCAGAAGGGAGTTTAGATGTAAGTCTAGTAAAGAAGGTACGGAGAGTGTGACTGGGAAGCCTGGACACCCTGATCAGTCCCAAACATAGACACTCGGGTCTAGTGTTAGAGTCACTTCTGTGGCCGAGAGGACAGGAGGCAATTTTAACTATAGCTAAAGCAGAAGAGCAAAAGGTTAAAAGACAAATTAAAAGGCCAAGTGCCAGGAGATCCCAATCCAGAGGACCCACCTGAAATACAAACAAGGCCACGATAACATGTAGTGACAAGAGAATGTTGATCTCCAGGTTCCTACACTGTCTACTGTTAACTGTAACTGTGTCCCAGGAAGAATAGAGATTATTCATGAGGCCAGAACAAGAAAACTTAGAGTCAGAGTTAACTGCTGAGTGGCCAAAGTATGGGCAACTGGCCATAAACTGCCCCTGTCTTTATGTGAAACTAAAGACAGGGGCACAGCCTGTCAAAGGCAGTATCCAATGCCAAGGGCGGCACTGGAGGGAATTTAGGCCCCTTTAAACAGGCCAAGGTCCTATGGAATTATACACCCCCGCCAATCACAATGGAACACCCCTCTTTTGCCAGTACCAAAGCCGGGGACCTCAGAGTATCACCCTTATAAAGAACTTAAGACTAGTTAATCAAGCTACTGTAACTTTGCACCCGGCAGTGCCAAACCCGTACACTTTTCTTAACTTGCTATCCGCAGAGGTTGCTTGGTTTGTTGTTTAGATTTGAAAGACTTTACTATCCAAGTGCTCTATTAGTCAGAAGCTATTTGCTTTCCAGTGGGAAGACTCCCAAAACGGAGTTGTTCAACAACATACCTGGACTCGATGGCCACAAGGGTTTGAAAACTCCCCTACAATCTTTGGGGAAGCACTGGCCAGGGACTTGTCAACCTTCCCCAAACAACAGTTACAGTGCACCTTACTGCAATGTGTGATTTACTATTAGGCCATGAAACCAGGAGAGGATGTGCTAAAGGAACTGATATGTCGTTAAAACATTTAGAGAATGTTTTAAAAGTATAAAAGTATAAAATTTCCAGAGAGAAGGCACAGTTATGCCAAGAACAAGTACAATATCTGGAATTCACCATAGCAAAAGGCCAGAGGAGCTCGGGGCTAGAAGGAAAACAGGTGATTTTTAACCTGCCTGTTCCCAAGGCCAGGTGGCAGTGCGAGAATTTTTAGGGGCAGCTGGCTTCTGTAGGCTATGGATCCTGAATTTTGCTGTGCTTGCTAAGCCCTTGTATGAAGCCACAAAGGGGAGTGATAAAGAAGCCCCTAGTGTGGGAGGGCCCCCAGGAAAAAGCATTCCCAGCCGTTAAAGAAAGGCTAATGACAGCTCCACACTTGGCCTCCCCAACTTATCTAAACCTTTGACTCTGTATGTATCAGAAAGAGACAAGACTGCAGTGGGAGTTTTAACACAGACCCCGGGGTCATGGGCTTGCCCTGTTGGATACTTGTCTAAACAATTAGATGGAGTAGCTAGAGGCTGGCTGCCCTAACAGCCTCAGCAGCAACAGCTCTACTTGTATAAGAAGCTGATAAACTTACTTTAGGACAAAGCCCAATTGGACTTTATTTGTGGATAAAGGCTATAAAAGCAGTAGTTATAGATGCCTTTGGTCATTGAAAGGCAGGATTTGTTGTAGTTATGGACAGTGAAGTAATAAAAGCTCAAGGACTCCCGCCTGGGACGTCCGCCCAAAAGGCCGAAATTATAGCACTCACCAAGGCTCTGAAATTAAGTAAAGATAACACAGTCAACATTTCTACTGATTCAAAGTATGCCTTTTTAACCCTGCCTGTGCATGGTGTTCTGCATAGAGAAAAAAGACTATTAAACCACTTGGAATACAAATTAAATATCACCAAGACATGTTAAACTTATTGGAGGCTGTGTAGAAACCTAGCAAGGTGGCAGTAACGCATTGCAAAGGGCACCAAAAGGGGCGAAGACATGTTATTCTAGGAAATACTAAAGCTGATGCAGAAGCACGCAGGGTGGCGGCAAGCCAATGTGTATTTGCAGCCCTACTACTTTGGGTCCCAAATGTAACACCAGTATACAGTAAGAAAGAATTGAAGTAGTTAGCACAAGAGCAGGCATTTGCCATAGATGATGGTTGGATGCGTTTACCAGATGGAAGAATAGCTGTGCCAGAATTATTGGGAACTACTACAGTGCAGGCTGTGCGTGAGCCCACCCATCTAGCACACTCCACTCTGTAACAACTACTAGGAAAGTATTTCTATATGAAAATCTAGCAAGTCTGACAAAAACAATAAGTCAAAGATGGAGCCAATTTAATGCCAAACAAGGCTCCAGTTTGCCACCAGGTATTCAAAGTGTAAGAACTACACCCTTTGAAAACATTCAAGTGGACTTTACTGAAATGCCTCCAAACAGAGTATTTGCATGTACTTGCTCAGGATGGGTCGAAGCTTTTCCTACTCCAAATGAAAAAGCCAAAGATGTCACGTGTTTTCTACTGAGAGAAATCATCCCTGGGTATGGCCTGCCTTTGTAGGCCATCCCTAGGTGGACCTGCTTTTGTGGCTCCATCTCTGAAGTAGAAGGTAAAATACAACCTCCTGTGTATTCCACAACTTCTCTGCCATTGGGAGATCAAGTTTAATTGCTCTACCCCACTATTTGAACAGAATCTTAAGATTCAGTTAAATATCTAACCTCTTTAACATTGCAGGCTTTTAGAGAAGCTTAACTGAGACATTGTATACAACCTTGTTTTTCCTTTTTTTCTAAGTTTGGAATTAAAAATAAAAGGAACCAGTAAGTAGGAGAAAGAGAAATACGTAGAAAGACATGGATATGAAGATGTACTTTTGGTAAAGAAGGATAAAAGAAAAGAGAATAATTTTGTATAGGAAAGAATCTTGTAGGAAAACTTTTTGTCTTAAAGTAACTGGTGGTTTTAAGAAAGATTTAAGACAAAAACAAGGAATTCTACGGAGCATCCTAGAAGGGTACAGATGAAACTTACTAAATGCAGAATACAAATGTCTTCATACAATAACTAAGAAAGGGCCATGAAGGCTATGTTAAACAGTTTGATGAAAATGTTTCAGATTGTATATGAAGCCAGCACATTGTACCCCACAATTGCACTAATGTACACAGCTATGATTTAATAAAAATAAAAAAATAATAATAAATTTTTAAAAATGAGGAATTTTAAAATGCTAAAAGATTGTGCGTGTAAGTCATGAAGGTTTGTGAAAGAGAATTGAGAAAGAATTTTGAATGTGATTGAGTTGATTATAACAAAAAGGAAATCTCTAGTTAAAACAACAAAGTTGTCTGTCTTCAGTTTATAAGACTTATGTTTAAAGCCTCTTAGATTTCTGTTCTTGTACACATGTTCAGAGTAATGAAAAAAAAGTACATCAGAAATCAATACTCAAAGGGTCAATTTACCATTATAAAGTTAGTACAAAGTTTGTTAAACTGTTTTTCTATCCTTTTGCCTGCAAAAGACTGTGGTTGCTATGTTACGAATGGCCTTGAAATAAGGTACCAGCACTCAGCAGAAGACCCAAGGTCAGTTGCTCATTTGGAAGTAAAGAGTCTTCTTCACTTTTTGAAACAGTAGTCACTTTTCTTTCTGAATTGGCATTGCTCTGGCTGGCTTTTTTGCAGTTTTTGGCCGGGGGTGGGTTTGAACCCACCACCTCCGGCATATGGGGCCGGCACTCAACTCCTTTGAGCCACAGGCGCCGCCCAGACTGGACATATTCTTAACACAATGACTTTATTCAACAAACTTCTACCATGTTGGAAATTGACTGGAAACATGCCTCCTACAGGCCACAAAGTTCAGGGAAATTAAAAACTTCAGTGGATTCAAACTTTACTTTTAGCATTGTTTAAAATCAGACATACTCCTATTAAAAGAACAGGGTACTCATATAAAATCCTGTATCACAGGCCCCTTCCCATTTTAAGAAATTTACCAGGGACTTTAGAGAATGAAGAGAAACAAAACTTACTAACCAACTAATGTCACAGGGAAAAATTATGAAAAAGATTTCAGCATGGGTGAATGATAGATGTCCTGTTAGTTTAATCTCCCCCAATCCATCCCTATTCTCAGGTAACAGGGTGTGGATTAAAGATTGGAACCTGAGCCTGCTGAAACCATGATAAAAAGGCCCCTTCTTGGTGATCTTGTCCATGCCAATAGCAGTGAAGGTGAATGGCATCCCTGCCTAGATACGTCACTCACATGTGAAACCAGCCAGCAATGGGGAGTGGACGGTCCAACGACACCCAGGAGCATCCCCACTGCTTTACCCTGAGAAAACAGACCACATCCCAGAGCTGACTGGTCTATGCACAGCAGAAGCTTGAGGATGAGCAGCAGTGGCGTGGGACTGATTCTTTGCTTTGGACTTTTTCACCTTTCTTCTTTAATCTTAGGTGAAAGACATGGTGAAGGTTGTGAAAAATGCATTCAAGAGATAACTCAAACCAGACAAACTGTCAAAACTACGATATCGGTTTACTCTTACTATGAATGTAGAGTAAAGCCTGAAGGAACTTGCGTATATAATAACACCCAATATCAGGTGGTGTGCCCCCCAGTGGGTCTGCTGTTTGCCACAATCCTTCTGAACCCCCAGAGCAGACTGCATTTGCTATGTGTTATACTGATATCCCTAGAAAGACAATACTAACCTTTGCTGCATGCCAAGTTTTTAATAATGTAATGTTTGAAAGAACATGTATGAATCCATCTTGAGAAGGACAATATACTAAAAGAGATAAGTACATATGCCACAGATTAGGCACCTCTGCAGGATATGTGTACTGGCCTTGTATAATTTGGGCCACATGGATTAATCCCAATGACAGACAGTATCCAGTGCATTTAATAAAAGAGAAAACTCCTTCACCTTGTACCCCTGGAAACTGTTACTCATTACATAGTAAGCCTCTTTCTCCTAGTTGTAACTGAGGAGATTGTAATCCACTGATACTAAATACAACCAGCCCTCCTGATGCTAGATGGGCAAACGGGGAGAGGCTTACGTGAGGAATAAATGGAAGAGACCCTGTCAGAGGTGTAACAAAGAAAATATCCAAAAGAAACTCAAAGCCTATATACCAGGATTTCTACGATGAATTACCACAAACCGCTCCAGACTTTCCTCCTAAAACTAAAAACTTATCCCTCCACCTGGCAGGAAACATTGCTCAATCCTTAAACGTAACATCTTGCTTTGTCTGTGCTGGGACAGTGATGAGCAGCAAACGGCGTTCCCTCAGATCCTACCCCTAAGGTTGCTCACAGTAAGCGCGCCGTGGGAGTAGCTTCTGGACACTAAAGACGTCCATCATAGATCAATAGTGTTTAGCCAGAGAAGGAAACAACTTCACCATCCCAGTAGGGAAGCTGTCATGTCTAGGCCTAAAAATGTATAACGAAAGCACCAACAGTACCAGCTGGTGGAGCAAGGACATGACTGAACTAGACTCCCTGAGTAGATTCCCAAAGCTTAAAGCTACTTGAGACTATCCGGGGATCAGCATTAACTGGGCAGTTCCACCAGGCCTCTACAGGGTCTGCGGACACTGGGCCTACAGTAAGCTTTCTGATAGGCAGTACAAGAGTTGTGTAATAGGTATGAACAAACCTTTCTTCTTCCTATTGCCCCTAGAAACTGGAGAACTATTAGGTTTTCCAGTTTATGCTTCTAGACTGAAAAGACAAAAGCACGATGTGGTAATAGGAGATTGGAGTGACAATGAATGGCCTCCCCAGCGAATAATTCAATATTATGTTCCAGCCACCTGGACTGAAGAACCCCAATATATGGGCTAAATTGGATTGTCCAATTATAAACCATTTTAGAAATAATAACAAATGAGACCAGCAAAGCCTTAACTCTACTAGCCCATGAAGAACCCAAATGATAAATGCTGTTTATCAAAACCGATTAGCCCTAGACACCTTCCAGCAGCTAAAGGAAGAGTGTGTGGAAAATTCAACTTAACTAACTGTTGCTTACAGATTAATGATGAAGGACAAGTAATTGAAGCTATAACTAAAAGAATAACTAAAATAGCTCAACACACGTGTGAAGTGAATTTAACACAGATTCTTTATTCAGTAGATAGTTTTCTAAACTAGGAGGATTTAAAACTATAAGTTTTCTTTTTATAATTAGAGGATATTTGCTTTTGCCTTGCTTATGACCTATCTTTGTTCAACTTCTCAAAGGCATAGTCTCTGCAATTGTGATAAAAGAGAACGCAGGTAAGGTGTTCATGACTCAATGATATTATCAAGTAGCCATGAATACCAATAATGAATGAGATGAGACCCCTTTCCTGATCGATGGGATCACAAAGAGTAGAATGAGGAAGGAGAAATAAATCATATACATCTTAATGATCCCGAGGCAGCTGCAGAAGAACTCCTCCAAAGATTAGAACAAACTTTATACTGAACTAAAATAACCTTGAAAAAAAAGATGACTCTGTAACTGATAACAATACCCCGGTTTCTAACCTCTCTGTAGCCACAACAATGTAGCTGATATTGAACTAAAGGGAAAAAAAGGTATAAAAGAACTTGGAAAAAAACTATTCCCTGGAACTCAGCATTTTATGCCTTGAGGCGCCTGAGTTCTCACTGGCAATTCAAGGTTCCTTCTTCCATATAAGCGGTTCCCAACCTGGGGGTCGTGACCCATTTTTAACAATGAAAATACACTGTGGCATTAGGAAGGTTGAAAACCACTGCTCTATATTGTTGGTATAAGTGCCTGTAAGTTTTAATTCACCCTTTTCCTGCAACATCTTAACAGTGGTAGAATCCTGCCTGGAGGATCATTAGGAGGGTTTTAATTAATGTTTGCAAGTGCCTGACAAAGTAGGTGCTTGGTATCTTTTTTTTTTTTTTTGCAGTTTTTGGCCAGGGGGTTGAACCTGCCACCTCCGGTATATGGGGCCTGTGCCCTACTCTTTTGAGCCACAGGTGTTGCCCGGTGCTCAATATCTTTTTAATAAAATCCTGTAAGGTGAGTATAGCCATGGCAATGTCACCTCCTTAGAGGAAACTGAGGCTCAGAATGGTTCCAAGTACCAAGGTCAAAGACCCAGTGTAGGTCTTTGGGACCCTTTGCTGTAGGGTTCACGGAGTCAAAGAACCTGGCAAGGCAAGGATGCTGGCCATGGGCTGTAGGGAGAATTAGGCTAACAAAGCCATGGGTAACTAAGAGTTTCTGCCAATTTACCACCAGACATCACAGAACCTTCTGGGGAAAAAAAAGGTAATAACATAGTGATGGATGGAGGCACACTCCTGAGAATTCATAGTGGACGTTGAAACAAGAGGCTACCTGGGATTGAGGGGAATGACTTTCTGATGGAAAGATAAGGGCATGGAAAGCCTTACCAAGGCCTCCCTGGGATGGCAACTCCCAGATTCATCCACAAACGATCAGCTGTCCTGGGGTGAGGGATCCCCCCAAAAATCTCCCCTTAATGTGAGACCTCCACGCCCCACCATCTCAAACCCTGCATCCCTTTGAGTGATTCTCGTCTTCAATAATAAAAAACACAATGGAAGAAGGGAGCAGAGGAGGTGTGAAATCAACAAATAAAGCCCCAAAATGTGGGAAAAGCATTTAATAAACCAACCAAGATTCCCACCCCCTACTCATAAAGCCCTGTTTGGAAAGGAGAATGTGGGGGTGAGGGGGTAAAGGTCATCCTTTGGCCATTGGTGAACTTGCTGATGGATTGGAGAATCCTTTTCCTCCTGGGCCCATCTCTTCAATTATCTGCTTTTTTAATTTTTTCTCAAGTGTACATTTTTAGTGGGCTTAAATTTTTTTAATATATATATATATATTCCTCAGCTCTAATTTTGGAAGGTTCTTAGCATATGGGCACTTAATAAAGGCTTACTGGGTTTTAGCCAGTATCGAGAAAGTGGGTCATGGCAGGACAAAGGGGGAGCATGGACCACCACATGGGCCAGCCAGTTTCTTCCCCACAATGGGTCTTGTGGGAAGCACTGAACATTTCTGAGTTTTTACCCCATTATTTCTAAAAGCAAAACAAAACATATTACCTATTTATTTTACAATGACAAACCAATTAGTCATTTTATAAAAGTAAACATACTGTAAATCTTCTGATCATTTCTATTTTCACTGAATCCAGCACAGCTCATCTTAAAAAAAAAATTTTTTTTGATCCCACCATCTTCCAGATTCTCCTGTAGGGGTAAAATAATAATTTCCATAGGTTCTTGGATGGAATGGACCCTTCTTTTTTTATTATTTATTTATTTATTTATTTATTTATTTATTTATTTATTTATTTATTTATTTATTTTTTGAGACAGAGCCTCAAGCTGTCACCCTGGGTAGAGTGCCGTGGCCTCACAGCTGACAGCAACCTCCAATTCCTGGGCTCAAGTGACTCTCCCGCCTCTGCCTCCCAAGTAGCTGGGACTACAGGTGCCCACCACAATGCCCGGCCATTTTTTGGTTGCAGCCGCCATTGTTGTTTGGCGGGCCCAGGCTGGATTTGAACCAACCAGCTCAGGTGTATGTGGCTGGTGCCTTAGCCCGTTGAGCCACAGGTGCCGAGCCGGAATGGACCCTTCTTACAAAAGATAGATGAAGGAGAGAGAAACAAGCAGGGCTTCCTTAATCAGTACATCCTACATACACAGGGGAGACTCCCAGAATGAGGAGAGCAGCTCTCAAAGAGGCAGACTTCGGATGCCGGCCTAGAAAGCATCTTCATCAAAGGACAGTAACTTTTAGAGAAATAACAAGACAAAGGAAAAGGACTTGGAGTCTCTATGGACAGGCAAATAAATGGCAGACTGAGGCTAGTTAATGAAGCTTCTTAGTGTAGCTTTTCCTGGTAACATCTCCAGGGAGGTGAGGGTCTACTGCCCTCCTGACTGGCTAACTTGGTTCTCCCTCATGGAGAGGGGAGCAGGACACCTTGGGTCTTGTGACTCTGTGTCCTGCTTTTAGGACAGTTAGGATGAGCATGCTGATTTTGTAAGGACCTTTTCTTTGCTTACCTGTAGTGTCGGATGTCATGAAAATTACGCATGGACCTCTTTTTCGCTCATCAGTTTTCACTGGTGTTTGTATATTTAATGTGTGACCCAGGACAACTCTTATGTGCCAATGGAAAAAGAGAGAGAAAGGTTGGACACATCGGGTTTAGGCAAACAGCAGGCAGAGAGAGTTTGTCCTCCATCTGCTGAACTGTGCTCAGCTGTACAATCCCTACATTTGGGGGGCGCATCTTCTGTTCCCCCGCTCTGCCTTATTTGTCCACTTTTCTCCGCAGCTGACCTCTCACAGGGGTTGGTCATATTCTCTGCACTTCCTCACCTCCGTTCTTTTGCCCTCTCCAGTCTGGCTTCTATCTCTATCACCCCCAAAACTGCTCTTGACAAAGTTGTCGAGGAGCTTTCTTTTGGCAACTCCAACGGACAGTTCTTCCCACTGTCCTCATTCCCCCTCTCAGAAACGGTCCTGAGGGTCAGTCACTCCTGCTTCCTCTCAGCGTCTGTGTCCCACCACGTCCTTGGTTTCCTCCTACCTCTCTGGTTGGCTCTTCCTCCTCTGTGCAACCTCCAAAGGTACAGACTCTTCTCTCTTCCATTTCTATATCACTCTGTAGATGATTTCACCAATGCTCATGGTTGAAATTACACATGTGCTGGCTCGGCGCCTGTGGCTCAACGGGCTAAGGTGCCAGCCACGTACACCTGAGCTGGCGGATTCAAATCCAGCCCCGGCCCGCCAAACAACAATGCCGGCTGCACCCAAAAAAAAAATGGCCGGGCATTGTGGCAGGCACCTGCAGTCCCAACTACTTGGGAGGCGGAGGCAGGAGACTCGCTTGAGCCCAGGAATTGGAGGTTGCTGTCAGCTGTGAGGCCACGGCACTCTATCCAGGGTGACAGCTTGAGGGTCTGTCTCAAATAAAAAAAAAAAAAAGAAAAGAAATTATACATGTGCTGATAATGTCAAAATACATCTTCCCATTTCAGATCAGTCCTCTCAGATCCAGACCTGACTCTCTGCTTGTCATCTCCACTTGGACGCATCACAAAATGAAATGTCCCCTCTCTCCACAAAACAACTTAGACTCCAGCCATCACCAGTCTCACTGCCCATCTTTGTAAATGACACCGTGTTTTCCATCTATACGAAGCCAGAAACACATCCTCAGTTCTCTTCCTTCTCTACCTGCATATCAAGTCCATCAACAAATCCCACAGATTCTACTCCAAAATGTCTCTTAAATCTGCTCAATTGGACAGGTGCAGTGGCTCATGCCTGTAATCCAGCACTCTGGGAGGCCAAGGCAGGCTTGAGCTCAGGAACTAGAGACCAGCCTGAGCAAGTGTGGGACCCCATCTCTACTAAAAATAGAGAAACTAGCTGGGTGTTGTGGTAGGTGCCTTTAGTCCCAGCTACTCCAGAGGATGAGGCAAGAGGATTGCTTGAGCTCGGGAGTTCGAGATTGCTATGATCTGTGACACTACAGCACTCTACCCAGGGTGACAGAGGGAGACTGTGTCTCAAAAAAAAATTAAAAAACAAAATAAAAAATAGAACTATCTGGGCGTTATGGTGGGTGCCTATAGTCACAGCTACTCAGAAGGCTGAGGCAAGAGGATAACTTGAGCCCAAGACTTTGAGGTTGCTGTGAGCTATGATGCCACAGAACTCAACCCAGGATGACAGAGTGAGACTCTGTCTGCCCCCCAGCAAAAAGAAATCTGCTCACTGTTCCCCTTGTCCAAGACTGTTCTTCCCATTTCCATCTTTTCTCCAGAGCAAGAATGATCTTAAAATAAAAAGTCAAAGTAAAATATCCCATCTGATTAACAATCTTCAAGGGCTTCCTGAGTTTGTTTGGAATGCTATAACAAAATACCTTTGATTGGGTGATTTACAAATGTCAAAAACGTATTGGTTCTCTAGGCTGGAAGTTCAAGATTGAGAAGCCAGCAGATTTGGTGTGTGGTGAGGGCCCATTCCTTATACATGGCATCTTCAGTGTGTCCTTACATGGCAGAAGGAACAAGCAAACTTCTCTGAACCTCTTTTATATAGGGCAGTAATCCTATTCCGGAGGGTTCCACTCTCATGACCTAATCACCTCCCAAAGCCCCATTCTCTTACTATTGTTGCATTGGAATTAGGTTTCAGCATATGAAGGTGGGTGAATACCAACATTCATATCAGAGCATTTCCCATTACACTTAGAACTACATTTTAAAAAATCTCAGCATCTAAACACATCCCCCTCACCTGGCTTCCACTCACCCACTCTCTCAACTGCAGCCCACACCACTCTCCCCTGCTCACAAGGTATAAACCCTATGCTTGTTCAAATCCTTAATTCCTGGACTCATTTCCCTCCTCCCCATGCAAATGAATGAATACCAACCTAATGAGAGGGGGGAAAGTGCTATTCATTCAGAGCTTGCTATAGAAGGAGTTAGCCAGCATCACTTGTATTTTGAAAGAGACTCAAAGGCAGGCAGGGTGGTGGGAAAGCACCACAGTGAATAAAGGAAAGGCTTCAGGTGTGCCCTGATTGGAGCCCAGTAGCAGAAGGGAGCTATAGGCTGGAAAACTGCAAGTGGGATGTCCTAGGTGGTTGGTTAGGGGAAAATGCTTGACTGTCTCTGGTTGGTCTTGTTTTGGAAACAGGTACAAAATTAGGGAAGATGTCAGTTGTCAGTCAAGTCCTGGCCATTTGGCACCAACTGTTACAGGGATACTGCTTGGCTTCCTGGGCAATTTGTCAGGGATAGTGAGTGTTCTGACTTCCTCCACGTCTGACTTTCAGACAGCAGACTGGCCTCCTGGGCTGACTACTGCAGATAACGAGCTGGTTCCCTGGGTAGGTAGCTGTAAGTCATATATCTGAGTTCTATTTTTATGCCTGGTCTGGGCAGAGTCATTTGTATTTCAGTTTTTCAGGCATGAAAGCCTTTTCCTGTGTCCTATTCTCTGCATGAAACTCTCTGCCTTCACTGCTCATGACATCTTCTCATCTTTCAGGTGGCAGCTTAAATGTCATTTTCTCAGAGAGGCTTTTCCAGATCATCTCAGTCAAACACACCCCTCAAACAAACAAGCAAACAAAAAAGAATTTTGGGTGCTGCGCTCAGTGGTTAGAGTGTCAGCCTGGCACACCAGGAGCAGTGGGTTCCAAACTTGCCTGGGCCTGCTTAAGAAACAAAACAAACAAAACACACCCCTCCCCCATATTGTAATTGTTTTATTTGTAGACTTGTCAAAAGGTGTAATTTTTTATTTGTTTGTTTTACTTGACATTTTTATTATCTTCCTGATTAGAAACGATCAGCTTAGAATGATCCCAAAATATCCCACTTTGGGAGATGAATTCTTTTCTCATTTTTTTGAAACAGAGTCTTACTTTGTGTCCCGGGTAGAGTACCATGGTGTCACAGCTCACAGCAACCTCAAAGTCTTGGGCTCAAGTGATTCTCTTGCCCCCGCCACGCGAGTTGCTGGGACTATAGGCCCCGCCTCTACGCCTGGCTAGTTTTAGAGCTGGAGTCTCACTCTGGCTCAGGCTGGTCTCCATCTCTTGAGCTCAGGCAATCCACCTGCCTCCGCCTCTCAGAGTTTTAGGATTACAGGTGTGAGCTACTGTGCCCAGCCCAGAAGAATTATTTTGATTTGAAGGTCATTGTGAAACAAGAGATGCAGGAAGTGTTCTCTGTCCTCCCTGTATATGTCTAAAAACAGAGCATAAATCTCTCCTCGATTTTCCTGTTCTAGGGAGAGAAGAGAGCTTTTTATCATTAAACACAGAGGATTGACATCAACATGAGTTTGCATAAGCAAGTCTTGCTAAAAGAGTCCTTATGCTCCTTTGTTCTGGTCGTATATTATATTTTCTAGTCATTTCTCCATAATTCATTCTCCCTTGAAGTTCACACTCTTTTATACGTGAGGGTACATGAACCCCCAAGTATAACTACTATTTTGAGTTTCATTTCTTTTCTATGAACTACTGCACCCATAAATGTGTGTCCATTTTCTTCTGTTAAATTGGGGGTGCGGTGTGAGCTTAATACCAAAACCAGTAGGAATTGTACATCAGAGAGTAGAGGAAAAGTTCTTCCCTGCCAGAATGTAACAAGTTCCTAAAGAGTATTCCGAGGAGGCATGGAAGATATGAGGAAAAAGGGAAGCAGAGACAGATCAGGGAGAAGTTTGTATGTCCTGCTTCTGGGCGTAATCCTTACCCTGCGATTCTCAAAATGAGGCTGAGATATTATAATACACACACATACTTTTCCTTTCACATCAACAGTTCCTTGCCCGTAACCCCATGGCCCCTGCGATGGGGACAGACTCTCCCTCTCCGACCTTCTCCCGGCCTCCTTTCACCTGCCCCTTGGTAGGACTCTAATCTCCTTGTCAGGGCTAAGCTTCCCATTGCAGAGAAGGTCCTGCCCCATTCCCAGGAGTAAGGAAAGCTGCACAAAAAGGCTGGAAAGATCTGAACCAGACAGGCTTTGCTGGGTTTCGATCATATTCATTTTGTCCAATCACCTTTCTGCAGAGTTGCCCGTGTTTCAATCATGGTCAACCAAGAGAGTCCCCATAAATGGCCCAGAATGACTGGGCACAGAGAGTTTCTGGAGAGCTGCACGTGTGGGGGATTCTGAAGGGTGTCGTCCCTGGGCACCTGGGGAGGGTGTGAAAGCCCCTTGCCCTTTCCCCCCATCCCCTCCCCTATGCATCTCTTCATCTGTGCCCTTTGCAATATCCCTTGTAATGAATCATTAAACATGTTTCCCTGAGCTCTGTGAGCTACTCCAGAGAATTAATCAAACCCAAAGAGGGAGATGTAGAAATCCCAACTCGAAGCCGGTTGGTCAGAAATCCCAGAGGGCTGGATTTTCTGGTGTCTGAGGAGGGGGAAAGAGCCCTCTCCCTGTGGGCTCAGTCACTGTTTCCAGGTAGACAGTACTGGAATTAAATTGGAGGACATTCAGCTGGTGTCTGCTACAAAACTAATTGTTTGCTGTTGGAAAAAATCCCCACATATTTTGGGGTCATAGAAGCCTTTTGTGTTAATTATTGCTGTGGTTTGAGAACAGAGGGAAAATCCAGTTTTTCCAAACAGTAGCCTCTCGACTGCCTGCATCAGAATTATTAACTAAGGTCTCTTTGTGACTCGGTTGCCCAGACTTCCTTCCAGAGCTGTGAAATCTAAATCTGTAACGCCACAAAAGCCATGTAAGATGAGATGGTTAAGTTTAGTGTCGAACATCAGACCAACTTTATCCCTAGTAAAGAAAGTAGTTGTAAAAGGGCTGACCAGAAGGATCAGGCTTGTAAATTCCCCTCAAGGAGGAAAAAAAAAATCTCTTAAACACAATTAAACACTGTCAAAAGAAGGTCTCCTTCTGATAGGAGTTTAAGTTTGTTTATATTAGAAGTCATCACTCTACCTTCCTTATTCAGTTGAAATTTTTAGCACAATGGTAACACTCAGATTCTGCCCTACAGAATACAATTTGGGGCCACCCTCCTTTTATTTATCTTTATTCTCCCTTTGATCTGGGAGAGTTCCTCTCTGTCTAATGAGAGAAGAACCTTTTCTGTGAGGCCAAATGGAGTTAGCTCCCACATTCTTTCTATCTGCTATTATCTGGGCATGGGTTTTGCCCAACACTGAGAGTTCAGAGTTGTCAGTTTGGCCAGAAAATTTGATCATGTGATTCTTCACCAACAATGTAAAAATCAATTCTTTCCCTCAATATAGAATTACTGAACATCCGCCAAGTGACAGGCACCCAAATCATCACAGTCATTTGCCCTATGGATTATCAATTGTCAGTTTGCTAAAATGTCTGCAGCCCACTGATTAAGCAGAGATAGCGTATAGCGCTAATGCAGGATAGTTACAGCATTTCAAAATGGAGAAATGAAGGAAGAGTCTTCATAGGACTTCAGGGAGTGGGCCAAGGGATTTTAAACAGACTACAAGTCAGGGAACTGGTTGGAATAGGGCAGAGCTTCGGCTCGGTGGGTATGGCAAGGAGGAAGATTTGGAGTAAGTCTCAGCAAGCAAAGTGTCACTGTAGGTGAGTACGTAACTACACTGTGCAGTTGGTGCTTGGTGTTATTGGACTGAAGCACATGTTTTCCTAGAGCAAATAGATTATTTATGTTTGGTCTCAGTATGGGAGTAGGAAAATAAGCTTGGTTCCAGAATTCTTTACCGAAGGAAAATTATGTTGGTTTTAATTTTCAGCATAATATAAAGTAAATTAGAAAATTATCCAAATAGCACTGTAGAAACAAAGCTGGCCTGCATGTGGAGATGTGGTAGATCACACCAAAGGCCCGATTTTTCACCCCTCTGTATCTGCACCCATCATTGCGTAACTTCACAGGGTCCTCCCAGTGTGCTCAGGGCACAGTTCTCTGAGTCAGCTGTGCGATTTGTGTTGACCCCTGGAATATGAGCAGATGTGACTTACGCCGCATCTTGAGAAGGTCTTGTAAGGTTGGGTTTGTTCACTTTCCACTTCACCTGTTACCACTGGAAAGAGGTGGCTGGGCTAGCCTGGAGTCCCAGGAGGAGAATGTGTGGAGTGCAACTTCTCTAGCTCAGCAGAACTACCTCCTTCTGCTGCAATGTCCAACCCAGAACAGCTGAACCTTGCAGACTTTCAAGAAGTAACTTTTTTGTTTAATGAAACAGAGTCTCACTCTCTCATCCTGGGTAGAGTGATGTGGGGGTCGTAGCTCACAGAAGCCTCAAACTCCTGGACTCAAACCATCCTCCTGCCTCAGCCTCCTGAGTACTTGTACCTACAGGCTCCTGGCACAATGCTCAGCTAGTTTTTCTATTTTTAGTAGAGATGGAGTCTCACTCTTGCTCAAGCTGGTCTCAAACTCCTGATCTCAGGTGATCCACCTGCCTCGGCGTCCCAGAGTCCTAGTATTATAAGTGTGAGCCCCTGGGCCCAGCCTGACAAGTAACCATTTATTATTGTATGCCCCAAGATCATTACTGTAAATCAAGGGTATCATTTTCTAAATTTCCCAATATGGTAAGAAGTTGCTATCCCAACTCACTTCAAATACATTCCTCCACCTCTTGAAGAATCTGAATAATAGCTTGACCCTCTCTACCACATGCAGCTAGAAATAGATACCTATTGAAGTGAGTTTGCCTGCAAGGAAGTTTTATTAGAGGGGTGCAGATACTTGTAGCTTTTTCAGTGCATAAAGCGTGATGCGGAAGGTCTGCAGGAGGAAGAAATACATGAGTCAGGGACAGAGGCCTCAGGAAGGGACGTCCAGGGTGTGTCCAGACTGAGAGAGGAGGGCACTTTAGGGAATGAGAGAACTCAAGCTCTCAGCCACCCAAGTCACCGGGTATTCATAAATAATCTGTAGTGAATATATCATGTTGTTTCCCTTCCTCTGTGGAAACAGTGCCTTTCCTACTCATTGTGCCCTTGGTAGGATGAAAATCACAGAACTCTGTGCCTCCTCCAAGGGGAAGCCAAATCTGACCTAATCTGGCCAATCAAGAAAAATGGATTCTAGGGATTAGTTCAGAGTTGGGCCTGTGACTTGGTCCAAGCCAACCAGGTACTCACCAAAATTTCTTATTGGAGCTTGTAAGAAAGTAATTCTTCATTTTTAAAACTTTTTATTTTTTTTTTGAGACAGAGTTTCACTTGGTCACTCTTGGTAGAGTGCCACGGTGTCCTAGCTCACAGCAAGCTCAAACTCTTGGGCTCAATCCATCCTCTTGCTTCAACCTCCCAAGAAGCTGAGACTACAGGCGCCCACTACTATACCTGGCTAGTTTATCTATTGTTAGTAGAAGCAGGGCCTTACTCTTGCTCAAGCTGGTTTCCAACCCCTGAGCTCAGGCGATGCACCCACCTCGGCCTCCCAGAGTGCTAGGATTACAGGCGTGAGACACCATGCCCGGCCCATTTTGAAATCTCAGTATTGGGAATACAGGCAGCTGGAGCTGGAGGACTGTGCAGGTCCTCCACCTGCAGGGGGCGGGAGGGGGCCGGCGCACATTGGGAAGCAGAAGCGGGAAGAAGGAAGGGAGGAGGGAAAGAGAGCGAGAGGGAGAGAGGCCCCACTGCGCTGGGGCCAGATCAATTGCTGCTTCCTGCTTATAAAGTCAATAAATTTCCTTTTCTGTCTCGGCTAGTTTAAATTATGTTCCTCTCGTTGGCAGGCAAAAGCATGCTGGGGAATTCGATGTTATTACTTTTAAGAACAGCTGTCGATAAGCTCTGCGTATCCGTAACTGTGTGTTTCTCAGCAAGTCCCTGCGGAGGAACACGGTGTCCTGAGTTGCGAACGTCCGTCATCTTTGAAGTGTTGGCATTGCACACCCTCCCCTCACGTGGCACACGGAAATGTCGCACAGTCCTGTGCGGCCCTCCTGGCTTTCACCTGACTCTCCTGCATTAAAACTCACGGGAATGTGTGAGCAGAGCTAAGTGGTTCTGGAAAACAGAAGGAAGCACAACTTCTGGTGCCATTGTCACCCGATTTGCCCTCTCTTCCCAGGGAATACCAGCACCTCCGAATCATGCATGGGAACATATCTATTTGCGGGTGTCCCCTCGTCTCCTAGTGGCCTCGAGGAACACCTCAGCGGCCAGCTCAAGATACAACGACATTGGCGTCCCACGCTCCCACCTCTGTGCAACGAGGGAAGCTGAGCTTTGAATTACTTTGACATTGGAATCAATATGTTTAAATTACTTTACATATTGGAATATATGACTACTTTCTATATTGAAATATACTTTAAAATATTAGAAACCGCTGCTAAAAAAAAAAAAAAAATTGCTTGACACTCTCTGGAGCAGTGGGTCCTGAGTCCACAAACATTTATTGCATCGGCAAATGAGTGTGGTATTCAGGGGCCGAATCAGTGTCCCCACTCCCACACCTTCCGCCCTGTCATGCCACCGAGCAGCTCTGACGGTGGGGCTGAGGCACCTGCGCTCCGCATGGCAATTGGGAGTGGCAGAGACGCAGCCTTAGACGAGTTTCTCGCCTACTCGAGCCTCCTCAGCTATCAGGTGGGAGTGTTGTAAGGACCGATTTCCACTAAACGCACACGGTGTCGACAGCCACTGACACCTGAGGAGTCCGAGGCGGGCCAGGTCTCCGCCGGCCGGTCCCACAGTACCAAAAGCCGCCCTGCGCACAGACGATGGTGGGAGGAGGGCAGCGAGGCCAGAGAGCAGGAAACACTGGAGGATGTTTATCACACACATCCGCGATGCGCAGTCGGGACGGGGGCTTATCCCCCTGCACACATTTTGCATTAAAAAAAAGAAAAAGCAAGCTCCTGGCACCATCCCGTGTATGTGTCCCCTCGGTTCGGTGCGAGGAATGGCTAGCAATGACTAATCTGATAGCAGAGGTAGCTTGACAGCCAAGGACTTCATTTATGAAGTGTTTAGCACATTCCTGACAAAAATCGGCTCCAAAATATGGACACACATTCATTCATGCCTTGTGGCTCCCAGCTGCAGTGCTGCAGCCATAAACTTTAGTTGTTGGAAATCGGGTGGAGCCTAGGAGTGAATTTCCAAGAATGAGTGTTTCCCCGGAGTGGCCCACAGAGCAAGGCTCCCACCAGACTGAGTGCCCGGGGATGGAGGCGGAGGAGGGCTGAGGACACACTCTGCCTGTTGGAAGACCTAAACAGCCAGGGAAGACCTCCCATCGGTCCCCATCTCTGGAATTCTGCCAATGCCAGGGGAAGAGGGGCAGAGCGATTACTCCTCTTCAATTTATTAATACAGATGTAAGACCTAGGACTTCACAGGGCAAATGTACTTACTGAAAAGTGCCAAGTGTTAGGTAGATACAAGGGATCTCCAAGACTCTTCTAAGGGACAAAGCAGGTGCTTAGCCTTGGTGCTGCCTCCAGAGACTGCCCTGCCTGGGAAGAAGGACAAGGGCCGGCTATCTTGTAGCCAACCCACCTCAAACCCACCCCACACAACTGACTGCCAAGCCGGTGGAGGGAGGAATGACCGAGCCAGGCAGCTCAGGAACAACAGTATTTGAAAAGTTCTTTACTGTCCATCAAAGTAGTTCCATGGTGACATCTGAACCATGAGGAGGGCTCAATCCAGACAAATAAAACCAAGGCCTGTTTTGCCATGACAAAGGGGCCCATTCGTTGTCTTTGGTGAGCACAGCTTGCTCTATAAATCTCTTTTTCTCTTTCTCAATAAACCTCATTTCATGCTTCCCTTGCTTTTGGTGGGTCTGGTCATTCTTCAGCAAAAAGCACACCGAGAACTGGGAACACAGACAACTGCCCGCACCCTTACGTTTGACAAAAAGCAAAATAACAAAAAATGTTTGAAAGGTAATCTGGGATAGAGCCTTCTATAGGCTGACCAAGGTTGTTTAGCTTGAGTTACCTAAGAAGTGACTGTTAAATGTCTGGTGAATAAGAGAGTGATTGACACGTCCTGGTTTTGTGACTTCAGAGCAAATTATTTTCCTTGTCTAGACCTCCATTCCCCGAGAGTAGGAACAGAGCAACACGTCCTGACTACTTCACAGGGTTGTTGCTCAGCTCAAACAAGATAACGTAAATGGAAGCAGTGGAAGGCCAAATGCCAACCATGGGACTGCAGATGACAACGTGATCTCATGACTATGTGAGCCTCAGTGTCAGGTGATGACAGAGTCGGAGGACATAAGGACGCTGAAAATTGCTGGTCACGCACAGGCCAAGGGAGCTCAGAACACCACTCAAGGCAGTATCATGTTCAACTAATACCATACCCATGATCAAGCTTTAATGAGATGGAAACGAATAGTTTGGGCGATTTTTTATTTGTTTGTTTTTGAGACAGACTCTCACTCTGTTGCCCAGGTAGAAGTGTAGTGGTATCATTGTAGCTCACAGCAACGTCAAACTCCTGAGTTCAAAAGATCCTCTTGCCTCAGCCTCCCCACTATAATGCCCAGTTTGTTTTTCTATTATCAGTAGAGATAGAGTCTCATTCTTGCTCAGGCTGGTCTTGAACTCCTGAACTTGAGGGAATCCTCCTGCCTTGGCCTCCAAGAGTGCTAGTATTACAGGTGTGAGCAACCACGTCTGGCTGGAAATCAATAGTTTTAATAAAGAAATCCTACTATTCTGGCAGGTAAAACTTTGGTTGAATGGGTGTCTGAATTATAAGATGAAAAGGAAATGTGTATGCCAGGTAGGGAGATTGTAGAGTTGTTATTCAATTTCCCTCCTCTATTCACCTTGGTTTCTTTCTGATTCACAGTAAAGCACATTTCTATGGTGCCCTAACTTTTTGTTTTGCTGGAAGATATCTCTGCTATGGTGGGGTTCAGGATATGTTACACCAAATATGACACTTGGGTACAAAAACATTCAATAAGATCTTAGCAAGTAGAATACAGTTAAAAAATGTTATATATCATGATCAAGTAGGTTTTATCCCAGTGATGCAAATGTTAGTTCAACATAAATAAGTCTGTAAATGTTACTTGACATACATAAATCCATAAATTTAATTATGTAAATCCATAAATAAAATAAGAAGCAAAGACCATATCATTCTCTCAATTGATGCAGAAAAGGCTTTTGACAACATCCAGCCTCCTTCCTTGATAAGAATACTTTAGAAAATAGGCTTAGGTGGGACATTTCTTAAACTAATAGAGGCCATCTACAACAAACCCATAGCCAAGATCATATTGAATGGAGTAAAAATGAAAACATGTACACTCAGAACTGGAACCACACAAGGATGTCCACTGTTGCCACTGCTGTTCAACATAGTCCTGGAAGTCCTAGCTATGATTTTATGCCTGAAAAACCCCAGGGAATCAACTACAAAGCTCTTAGAAGTGACCAAGGAATATAGAAGCATCCTGGGATAAAAAATCAATGCCCACAAATATAGCACCTGGACATTTGAGAAAACAGAAGCAGCAGGAAAGCCCTTCTCACTTCCAATCTGCCCTTCCCTTGGCAAGAAGACCCTAAAATGAAGGAAGGATTTTCGGACCTGACTCTGAAACAGGTCAGAAGACTCTCATTTCAGAGGAACTTTCTTATCTCTGAAGAGAGAGACACAGAGAAGAATCTGAACATACAGACTTTGCTAATTTCCCTCCAGTTTATTACCATTAGGTCATACCCCCCTCTGCCCAATTATATTTCTTCACAACTGCCCACTTGTCATCAAACTTAGCATAAAAATAGCAAGTTTAACTGTGTCTTGGGATTTTAATTTCCTTATGAAGGCTCCCATGTCACATAAAATTTATATTAAATAAGTTTGTATGTTTTTCTCTTGTTAACCTGTCTCTTGTTACAGGGGCCTCAGCCATGAACCTAGTGACAGGCTAGGAAAATCTGTTTGTCCTCCCTTGTGGCTGTATTTGAGAATTTATGCAAGGCTGCCAGGAGCATTATAAAAAAAAAAAAAAAAAAAAGACAAAGTGTCTCAGTTTGGGTTCCCCATGAGTGCTAAGACTAAAATTTGGGGGTAAGTGGTTTATGTGTGAAATGATTCTGAGCACGAGGAAATGCAAGTAGGAGAGAAAAGCTAGTAACGTTTCTGTGGTTGAGTGTGCTCCTGTGTGGGCAGCTGCTGATTTTTGTTTTGACCTTACTTCCTTCCTGCTTAGAGATGCCATGTTATTTATTGAAAGAATACAAAACAAAATAGGGCAAATGCCTTTTTTTTTTTTTCTGAGACAGAGTCTCACTATTTCGCCCTCAGTAGAGTGCTGTGGCATCACAGCTCACAGCAACCTCAAACTCTTGGGCATAAGCAATTCTCTTGCCTCAGCCTCCCAAGTAGCTGTGACTATAGGCACCCACCACAACCCCTGGCTAATTTTTAGGGACTGAGTTCTCGCTCTGGCTCAGGCTGGTCTTGAACCTGTCAGCTCAGGCAATCCACCCTCCTCGGCCTCCCAGAGTGCTAGGATTACTGGTGTGACCCATCATGCCCAGCCATGGCTTTTTTTTGCAAACACATTTCTTACTAAGTGAAATTTGTTAAAATGTATGGGTGAAGGGGAAAAAAATAATCAGAGGATCAATGTGGGAAAAACTTTTGGGTCTGGCACCTAGGAGGCCACTGAAGAGGCAGTGGGAGAAACTTCATGTTCTAAAGGAAAGGAGCTTCCCCCACCTCCCCTTCTTCCCTCTCAAATCCTACCAGAAACTACCAAGACGCCCAGAATAAAAGTTTTCAAGTTCAATAGTCACACTCTCTCCAAACACAAAAAGCAGTCACAATTCAACTGAACACAGAAGCTTGTGTGCAAAGTTACAGAGTACTGAGATATGGTATATAAAAGGTTAGGTTAATGATTCTGTGGTTTTGTTCTGCATGTGTTTGGTTTTGTCACCTGAACTCAGCAAAGAAATGTGTATCTTGATGAAAAATATCAAGGGCCAACCCACAGTAAAAACAGACAAATTCTAAAAATTAAAAGCAAAAGCATAATTACAAAAAAAAAATATTAACAGTTCCCTCCCTCTACACTTTTTTGTCCGTTTGTTTAGGAGGCCCAGGCCAGGTTGGAACCCACTCCTCCACCCATGCATGGGGCTAGCACTCTAACCATTGAGCTACAGGCACCCAGCCTGCATTTAGCTTTTAAACTTTTTTTTTTTAAGTTCTTAGTTTTGTTTTGTTTTATTCTGTTTCTTAATTCTGAAAAGTTGATGGTAAAACAGCTCCTAGAAAAATTTACAACCAACTGCATGAAGGTTTGGGAAGCCCAGGGGCTGGAGCAAGGTTGGATGAGTGACTAAGAAAGGGGTCTCCCCTTAGTCAACATGGCCTCCCTGTATGAGCAAGGAGGGAATGGAATTATTTAGTTAAAAGGAAGAAGGTAGGAAGAATAGGGGGTGGGAAGTTGGAGGGTTAAGGGAAGAGAAACAGAAAATTAAAAAAAATTCCTCCTGTTTGAATCTAGAGGAAAAAATGCCTGTGTGGAGAGAAGAAGCCCCTCAGAGGCGGGCAGTGGGCTGGAGGGAGGCAGCCCTGGGACCACCCCATCCCCAGCATCACCGGACCTCGTGGGAGCAGAGGAGGGGCCGAGGCAGGCGCTGCTGGAGGAAGGCAGCAGGGGCCTCCGGGAGCCTCTAGGGCACACTGGCTACTTGTGCTTGGGCCACCCTGTGTGTCCCCGGCGTAGCTCCCGCAGTTGTAGTTTCCGCAGTTGGTGCCCCCGGCCCTGATTCTGATAGTACTGGTCCCACTGCTGGGCGTACTGCCGGTGCTGGCTATAGATGGGTCGAGGGTAGGTCTGTGCGGTGCAGGGCGGTGGGGGGTCTAGGGCACTGGTTGGAGCAGCTGAGGCTCCCATAGTTGGAGGCAGGTGGTGGCAGAGGTGGTGGAGTAGCCCTGGCTGTAACATCCTTGGTTGTAGGGTGGCTGCAGGTTCTTACCAAGGCTGTAGGTTCGTATTGTAGCTGCGGGCTCCTGGGGAGTTCTGAGCAGGGCGTAGCTGGGCGGCGGTGGAGGTTGCTGGGTGGTTGTGCCACAGCGGTTGTTGGGGTGGGGGCTGTGGCTGAGGAGCCCGGTTGTAGCTGCCTCGGTTATTGGAGTTGTTATTATTCCGGTGTTGTCACCCCAGCGATTCTGGCTATAGCCACCACCTCTTCTGGGGTTGAAGCCTCCTCGGTAGCTGCCCGCTCCACCACTGCCTCCTCCTGGGTTCTGGAAGCCTCCTCGGTTGTCTCCAGGGGGCCTCAGTTGTCATAGTGATGCAGGACAGGACAGCTCCACAACTGCTGCCTTGGCCCTGGCGGTGCTGATGCTGTGATGGATGAAGAAACCGGCTTGAAAAAGAACCAACCACCTGTGCGGAAAACACTGGCGCCTTGCTGTCTGCTCCTCGTGCACATCTGACTGGTCAATAACCTGTCAGTCTCCAGGG
>CAUYRH010093579.1:0-32856 GCA_963574655.1 Perodicticus potto
CCTTGATTGCCTTCTCTTGCTTGAGTGAGATGGCTAAGACTTCCATTACTATGTCGAATAGCAGTGGAGACAGTGGGCATCCTTGTCTCATTCCTGATCTGAGTAGAAACATTTTCAATTTTACACCATTCAATATGAAATTGGCTGTGGGTTTGCCGTAGATGGCCTCTATCAGTTTAAGAAATGTCCCTTCTATGCCTATTTTCTGATCATGAAAGGATGCTGGAAAAGGCTTTTTCTGCATCAATTGAGAGAATCATATGGTCTTTGCTTTTTATTTTATTGATGTGATGTATTATAGATTTGCATATGTTGAACCAGTCCTGTAACCCTGGAATAAAACCAACTTGATCATGGTGTATAATTTTTTTTGATGTGTTATTGAATTCTGTTTGCTAAGATCTTATTGAATATTTTTGCATCGATATTCATTAATGACATTGGTCTATAATTTTCTTTCTTTGTTGGATCCTTTCCTGGTTTGGGGATCAGGGTGATATTTGCTTCATAGAATGTGTTGGGAAGTATTCCTTCTTTTCTATGCTTTGGAAAATGTATAATATAGGTACTAGTTCCTCTTGAAAGGTTTTATAGAATTCAGATGTGATGCCATCTTTTCCTGGACTTTTCTTTTTGGGGAGATTTCGTAATGTTGATGCTATTTCAGTAATTGATATAGGTCTATTCAAGATTTCTAATTCTTTCTGGTGGAGTCTGGGAAGGTGGTGTGGTTCCAGGTATTGGTCTGTTTCCTTCAGATTTTCATATTTATAGGAATAGAGTATTTTGTAGTAATCATTGAGTATTTTTTGAATTTCTGAAGTGTTTGTTGTTATTTCTCCTTTATCATTTCTGATAGATGATATTAGATATTTTACTTTTCTATTTCTGGTTTGGTTGCCAAAGGTTTATCAATGTTGTTAATCTTTTCAAAAAAACAACTTTTTCTTTCATTGATTTTATGAATGATTCTTTTGTTTACAATTTCATTTAATTCTACCCTAATTTTGGTTATTTCTTTTCTTCTGCTGGGTTTGGGGTTGGAATGTTCTTCCTTTTCCAGTTGCTTGAGATGATCCATTAAGTTGTTGGCTTCCTCTCTTTCTGTTTTCTTGATGAAGGCTTCCAATGCTATAAATTTCCCTCTTAGGACTGCATTTGCAGTATCCCACAGGTTTTGATAATTTGTGTCTTCATTATCATTTTATCACCCAAATTTCGTAATTTCCTTCTTAATCTTGCCTTTGACTTAGCTATCATTTAGCCTAAGATTATTTTGTTTCCATGACTTTGAGTATGACGATTCCTGTTGTGGTTGAGTTCAACTTTTATTCCATGGTTTTCCAAGAAGATACAATGAATAATTTCTATACTTTCAAATTTGCTGAGGTTAGACATCCTCATCCTAGGATATGATCTATTTTGAAGGATGACCTATGTGCTGATGAGAAGAATGTATATTCAGTTTTATTAGGGTGAAATGTTCTATAGGTGTCTGTAAAGTCCATTTGTTCTACGGTCAGGTTTAAATCTAATATTTCTTTGTTTAGTTTCTTCTCGGAGGATCTAGCCAAAACTTTCAAAGGGGTATTAAAATCTCTAACCTTTATAGTGCAGGATGACATCAAGTTGTTCATATCCATTAGGGTCTGCTTTATGAATTGAGGAGCATTCTGGTAGGGTGCATAAATATTAATAATTGAAATCTCTTCGTGTTGGGTGTTTCCCTTGACAAATATGTAGTGACCTTCCTTATCTTTCTTTATCTTTGTTGGTGTAAAGCCAATTGTATCTGCTACTGAAATTGTAATTCCTGCTTTTTTCTGGTTTCCATTTGCCTGTAATATTCATCCCTTCACACTGAGTCTATTTTTACCCTTTAAGTTAAGGTAAGATTCTTGTATACAGCAGATGTCCAGTCTAAGTTTATGTATCTAGGCAGCCAGCCTGTTTCTCTTAAAGAACAATTTAAACCTTTCACATTAATTGAGAGAATTGATAAGCCCGGTTGTTCTTGGTGTCATGATTTTCAGATTTCCAATGGACATTTTTAATCCTTTCACCACTGTGGAAGTTGAGTTTTGTTCAAAAATTTCTGGGTGAGTTTATTTTGGTGGTAGAGCATTGCACTGATCATTGTGGAGGATGGATCAGAGAGTATCCTTGAGAGCTTGTTTAGTTATGGCAAATTTCTTCAACATGTCATTAAAGTATTTGATTTTTCCATCACAAATGAAACTCAGTTTAGCTGTATAGAGGATCCTGGGCTGGAAGTTGTTTTGTTTTAGGAGATTGAAGGTCTATGACCATCTTCTTCTGGCTTGAAGTGTTTCAGCTGAGAGATCTGCAGTTATTCTGCTATTTCTCCCTTTGTTTTTTTTTTTTTTTTTTTTGATACAGAGCCTAAAGCTTTCACCCTGGATAGAGTGCTGTCACAGCTCACAGCAACCTCCAATTCCTGGGCTCAAGCGAGTCTCTTGCCTCCGCCTCCCAAGTAGCTGGGACTACAGGCGCCCGCCACAATGCCCGGCCATTTTTTGGTTGCAGCCATCATTGTTTGGCGGGTCCCAGGCTGGATTCAAACCCGCCAGCTCAGGTGTACGTGGCTGGTGCCTTAGCCCATTGAGCCACAGGCGCTGAGCCTATTTCTCCCTTTGTATGTGATACTTTTCTTGTCTGACTGCTTGCAGAATTTTCTTCTTCATCTTAAATTTGGCAAAGTTAATCAAAATGTGTCCAGGAGATGCTTTACTTGGATTGAGTAATGCTGGAGTTCTGAAAATGTCTTCTCCCTGAAGTTCTATTTCTCTTTCAATGCTTGGGAAATTCTCCTCCAAAATTTCTTGGAGTAGAGCACCTGTACCTTTAGGACCATCCTCTTCTCCTTCCGGAATTCCTATAAGATTTATGTTTGATCTTTTGGAGTGATCCCATAATTCTCTCAGGGAATGATCAGTTTTTGCTCTCCATTTGTCTGCCTCTTTGAGTGTTTGGGAATGTTCAAAAGCTTTGTCTTAAGTTTCAGAGATCCTTTCTTCTGCCTGGTCAACTCTATTACTGAGGGATTCTATTGTATTTTGTAGCTCGTAAACTAACTTTTTCATTTCCTTGAGCTCTGCTATCTCTTTTCTCATTATGTCCATATCTTTAGTGACTTGGGCTTTGAATTCATTAATTTCTTGAGACAACTTTAGAACTACTCTCTGGTATTCAATTTTTATCTTTTCTTCCATTCTATTTATCTTATTTGCAATCATATTCTGAATTCAATTTCTGACATTGATGCCATTTGTCTATGCATGACATCTTCAGTTGTAGCTCCTTTGTCATTTCTTAGGAGGGAGGGGTTGATCTACTCTGGTTATTCATGTTGCCAGAGTTCTTCTGTTGGGTCCACACCATGTTTATTTTCCACCATTTGGTTATTAGAACTGGTAGGGTGAGATTGAATTGGGGTTCCCAGGTAGTAGAGATAGCCCCTTACCAAAGTGCTAGGCTTTGTAACTGTGGCTTATCTCCTACAACTTTACAAAGGTCCCTTTCAGAGTTTTGGCTGGAGACTCTGAGGATCTACTTGATGAGATAGCACTAGCTAGCTCTGTTTTGATAACAGCCAAACTCTACCCTATCCTAAGAAACCACAGTATTAGGTTTAAATCTTGACTGTGAAGAGATACAAACAGCTGTGGTGCCCAGCCCCCACCTTTCAGTTCTTTTCTGCTACAGAACTTCAAAGGTCAACCTCAGAATGTCCCTGAGTGGACAGCCCCAGACACGGGTTCCAATTAAATTGTCTCAGGCAATGAAAACTCTGCTCAACAGAGAAGGATACAAGGGTCTCCAACAGCACAATTGGAGCCAGGGATCCACTCTCCCACCAACCAGACTCAGTCCACACTGTTTTCCACTTCTCTGCTCATAGGCCCAGTTGGAGCCAGGGGCCACTCCCCCACCCACCAGTCTCAGTCCACACCCAGTTACCTTCTGCTTGCCAGATCCATTGGAGTTAGGAGACCACGCCCCTGCCTGCCGGTCTCAGTCCACTGCCTGGCAAGCCTCTGTTCACACGCTCTGTTGGAGTCAGGGCATAGCACCCAACCCACAGGTCTCAGTCCTCACCCAGTAAGATTTTGTTCACCAGCCCTGCTGGAGACAGGGACCATGCCCTAGCCCTCAGGTCTTGGTTCACACCCAGGAAGCCAATGCTTGAGGGTTCTGCTGGAATCAGGGGACCATGCCCTTGCTCTCCAGTCTCAATCCACACCTAGCAAGCCTCTGGTCACAGGCCCAGCATGGGCTGGGAACTAGCCCTGTCTTTCAAACTCAGTCCACATAGGGCAACCACTTTCCTGCTGTGGGTGACATCAGAGCCAGGGGTTCTGCACCCAGTCCTGCCAGACACAGCCTGAACTGAGGGTAAACAACACCACTGGCCAGGCACAGTCATAACCAGGGGACTGCTTCTCCTCCCATGGGGTGTCCTCTTCTTCCCACACCCTCTTTCTTTCCCATTAGTCACAAATTCTTTCCTGATGGTTGGCAGTCTACACTATACCCAGATCTCTCAGGACAAGACCAAATACTCTGTGCTCAGCAGGGGCCAGAACTAAAGACCACCATGTGAGGGGGAAAGGGTGGACTGGGAGTTTGGACTTGTTGGGGAAAATATCTGTTTAATTTTATGACTGGTGGGGTGGCATCTAGGTTCATAAGTGAGACCTCCCTAGAGAAAGAGTCCTGGAGTTTAGTGGCTCTCTCCAGCAAGGTAAAATGAGAGTTCTTTTGTTCCCTTCTCATTCTCAGATAGCCTGCAGCAGGCCTCCTACTTGGGGGAGGGGTCTCCTGTCCTCTAGTTGATAGGCTTTGTGCCTGTAATTTGTTTTCTTGAATGCTGTTCCTTGGAGTTATAGCTTGCTGAACTTCTTTCTTGGCTCAGTTCCCCAACTTTGGCTTCATAGAGTCTGATTCCATCCAATTTTTCTTTCTCTGCTCAGGAGCCTCTGTTGAGGGTTGCCACCAGTCAGCCATCTTCCCAGTGAGAGATACAGCTTTATGAATTAACTGGGACATTTGAAGATGTAATTATTTTTTAAGGAGACAGAGTCTCTTGTTGCCCTCGATAGAATGCTGTGGCATCACAATTCACAGCAACCTCTAGCTCTTGGGCTTAGGTGATTCTCTTGCCTCAGCCTCCTGAGTAGCTGGGACTACAGGAGCCCTCTACGACACTCAGCTATTTTTTTATTGCAGTTTGGCCGGGGCCAGGTATGATCCCTCCACCCTCAGTATATGGGGCCGGCACCCTACTCACTGAGCCACAGGTGCTGCCCTGAAGATGTAATTTTTTTTAGAAAAAAGAATAAAAGAAAGGATTGGGCTTAAACAACAACATAAATATAGAATAATGACTTACATGCACTTTTTACAGAAATCTTTAAATACTTTACTCTTGGTATGTATGCTCAAGAGACCAAAATATTAAAGTATAGTATTTCAATATCATGCAAGTAGCAAAAATGGTCCATTAGATTTTCTTATATGCATCAAATAACTCCCCATCTCCCCTTGAAGTCAGCTGGCTGCTATGCCACACCTATAATCTCACAGTCATGTCAGGTTGTACTTGAGCCAGTGTAGAATGAGCCTGCATCATATGAGGCATTCAGTCTAATTCTCCATTTCACAAGCATCAACAGCTATTTTCCTCAGTTGTAGCAAAAATAAGTCTCTCCACATCAATAAAAATAACATGAATTCTTGTGCGTTCTGTCTTACAGTGTGAACATGGTAGGCAATGCATTTTTTCCTAGAATAGCATCTGATTTTGAAAGCACTATGTCAATATTAGATACTAATATGAAACCAACATATAAATAATTATATGCCCAAACAAAAGGAAAAACACAAGTACAAGTAATGGATCTGTCACACTCTAGGGTCTTACACACTCCAAGTACAGTCTAGCTGGGGGAGGGGGATTGCCAAAATGTCACCTAATGTGCACAATAGGAGTGTGTGAAAGGTTAAACTACAACTTGAACTTTACCTCAGAAGTGGAAAACATGTATCCTAAACATTTGTACCCTTATATCAATTTGAAATAAAAACACAAATTGAGATAGTGAGTTATGCTTTAGGAAAAGACAATGGCAGTTGCTGTATTTAGGAAAAGGAATAAGGGTAGAAATATATAAACATCTTTCTAATTAATTCCCTTTGGCTCAGTAATTTATTCCCACTGGTGAATACCATTTGTGGTAGGAAGTATAATAAAACTTAATTTTAATAAGTTTGGTTTTGAGATAGTCATGACAGATATTTCAAAAATGGCACAATGATGTGCTCCTATTGGGACTATCATTACTTAGAAATCTGGCAATTGTGTTGAAAAATAATTGTAGTTTTTAAAATCGTAAGGGTCAGGACAATTTTATAGATAAAAGTAGAAAATATAGATGGATTCCATCTCCATGTCTTCCCTCAAAGACAATAGTTTGTCTTTGCTTTAGGTTTTCAGTCATCAAGACAACCCCCAATCTGTGGCCCTGACCTGCACCATCCAAAAGACAATAGCTACAGGTAACTATTTAAATATAAGCCTAAATTAAAATTAAAATTAAAAATTCAGTTTTTTAATTGCACTAACATTTTATGTGGTAAACAGTCACAAGTGGCCAGAAGCTCCCATATTGGACAGCGCATATATTAGAAAAATGGATTGTATAGTACAGTCTGGAGCACAGGACACAGTGCTGAGTCTCAATAGTTCTAGAATTCACAGAGACATGTGAACTTTAAGCCAAAGAAGCAGAGGCAATAATTATTTATTATATTCCCTATAGCCACATATAAAAGAGCTAAATTCTTCTGTGATATATTCCCTTATCTCTGCTATAATTTATAGGTTGATGACATAAGATGAGAAGGCACACCCCAAATACCTCTGGAGTGTGTAAGACCCTAGAGTGTGACAGATCCCTAGAAATCCACCTAGAATTATCTTATCTGAAGATCACATGACTTCAGGAAGGGACACTACGAGTGAGTTACAAAGATTCTGCAGGATTCATTATCCATTTAAGCTCAACATACATTTGGGTACCCTTCACCATGCGGGCGTCAGCCAGTCATCATCGTGGGTACCCTAGGGACCACGACCACTGCTGCACCTCTGGGGAACACGGGAACAGTTAACTTGACCCGTTATAGCTGACAGAACACTCAGCAGTCACCTCTTTTCTCACAAACACCACAGAGACTTCTCAGGAGTGGACTGTTGGACACTGGCAATGCCTACTGTGAGAAGAAAAACAATCACTGATTGAGCATCTAGCCAAATGTCACAGCCACCCAGACAGGTAAGTGATCTTATTCCACTTTACAGATGAGAAGCTGAGGCTCATGAAACGTAAGTAACTTGCTCAGGGTCTCATAGGCAGAAAGTGGATCCAAAATATGGGGAAGGAAAGAAAAAAGAGGTGGGAGTGGGGTGGAATTTTTTCCCACCTTACCACATTACCTCCCATGTGAGTAGGGGCAGATCCCATGCAATTTTTCCATAAGAATTTAGACGTCTTTATTCTGCTACCATTTTTGATATTTTGAGGCATCTTGTGTCAATAAAATGAGGATAAGCACCTTTCAAAAACTGAAGAGATCGTACGCATCAGAATGTTTTCCTGTACCACCCTGTGCTGGACCAGCCCTCAGTGCTGAGCAGCCTAGGGGGCCGACCAACGCAGCTGTGCACTGCTGATGGCATGTTAACAGAAACCAGTGCAAAAAAAGAACTTGGAGTAATGTTATTACTTATCACTCCATCTGCCTTTCCTAACCCACTTTTTCTTTTTCTTTTTAAAGCTTTTTAAAAAAATCAGACTTTTAAAAAACGTTTTTAATTAATAAATAATAATTGCAATTACTTATGGGGTACAATGTGCTATTTTGAGACATGCATACATTGTGGAGTAATAAATTCAGGCTCTTTAGCACAATTGCCCCCCCTTTTCCCCTAGGATACAAGTGCAAGGTCAATGGCTCAGAAGCCTTTCTGCCCTTCCCTGGAGGACAAAGATCATATCTATGGCCAAGTTTGAGGAAAATCACAGAGATGTAACAAATGGAGATCAACAGGCTGACCTCATTTACGATGCTCACAAGTTCCACAAACGTTCACATGGAGCAGAATTACTATAGCCATCCTGGGAATGGAAGCTGGCTCCTCTTCAAAGCTTGTTTTCAATCTTCTGTGGCAGTATAGTTTGACAGGTTTACCAGCAAGTATCAGCTACTTTGTGTAAGGCATGTCATTTTAGCTCATATTCCAGTTTCAGATAATAAAGTCATTTTTATTTGAACCAGAATAAGATACCAAACTGTTTTCTCTTAGGCATAAAGCTGTCATAAATGTCAAAATGAGTTAAAGATCCTGGGAAATTTTTCTTACAAGCCTCAGATCCCTTTTTGTTTTCCTCCTAGATTTTGAGCCCAGAATCCTACAGATATATAACACATGATTTTTCCTTTTCTGATCTGTCATTGAAAGTTTGCCTTTAATGAACTCCTATACAATTGCACAATTCAGTATTACCCATATGGCACGTGTCTGGAAATCTTCTACTGGGCTGTAAGTTGAGAAGATGTTGTATTATTCAACAGCCACTTGTTACAACTCAGGTAGTTTTGTGAAGTAAAAGGAGGAAAATAGTGGGAGAGGAAGGGGGAGAAAGGGAGACAGTAATGAAATGTGTAAGTGAAACAATGAATTATAATCTGTGCAGAAGCTAATTTGCTAATTTGATATACAGAAAATGTAATATGTTTTGATCCTATTGGAGCATATTATGCAGCATCTTGTGAAGTCTTACTTGAAAAATTAATTTAAATTATCTTGGAATAGAGCTCACTGAAAGGCTGAAGACAAGAGTGTTCATAAATGGCAGAACTATAAGTAGGGCGCAGCATTCAGCCAGTTGAGAGGAAAAGCATCAGTCCTGGCAGAGTGGAGATGGTGACTGGTGGAGGAACTAGGAGGAAATGGAGCGGACTTACGTAAAGGGGATTTAGTAAAGGTCACAAAGAATAAATGGTGAAGCAGATTCAGAGTGTTTCATTTTCCTCTATCTTCAACCACGACCACCATCATTTTTTATTTCTTTTGAGAACAGGAGGAACGGAAACCCTTTCTCCCTGTCTTCTCATAGCTGCTACATGTGTCCTCCACACATACTCCAGCTGCTGAACCTCAGCCTCACCTGGCATCGAGTGTGAGGGGTTGGGGTCCCTTCTTTTGGTAACCTTGCAGCCTTCTAAAATCTTCTGAGGTGTGGGGAACCCGTGGCCTTGGGTCTACATGTGGCCTTCTGAGTCTTTGAGTATAGCCTTTTGACTAAATCCAAATTTTATAAAACAAATCCTTTTAGTAAAGGGATTTGATGTGAAATTTGGATTTGGTCAAAGAGCAAAGATCCCTTGGGGATCTGAAGGGCCATTTGCGCCTTGAGGCTGCAGATTCCTCAATCTGTGCATGAGTATTTTCTGTGTATTAAGCACTGTCTGGGATCCAGGCTCACAACTATAAACACACACTGTTCCTATCCTTCAGTTTAGTGGAAATATAGATGTTTACAAATACACTGTAATTTCCCAGGCAAAGACACTCCAGTGCCATCCATCTTGCAAATCCATACTCTGAGAATCAGAGGTGAAACAAAGGATTTCAAGGGTTTTCCCAGGATTGCACCTCTGCAATTGTTGCCTGAGGTCACCACTGCCCCTTAGAGTCGGGTAGACTCAACACCACAGAGGAAAGGAGGTTAGAGTCTCTCCATTTGGCAAGTGGAGATAAAGAAAATTGAGACATCTTCAAGCTTTGAAAATAAACAAAGTTATCTATTTTGTATCCAAAGAGTCTGGACCTCAAAGCTCATCTATCTGGGCAGATATGGTGGTCACATATGTGACCATCTCTCCTGTAGGGTCTGTTAAAGGATGGAAATGGCCTGTGCTGGAGCTCCAGGTCAGGCGAGGCACCAGAAATTGCAGACATCTGAAAAATGTACAAATTGAGAACACATTTGTAGCAATCATTATTTAGTATCATTAGCGAATGCTTGTTTTAAACACACTCTACTCCAGTCATTTTGTGGCCAGAGAAATGCCTCATGTGTTGTAAAAACATAGCCCAGGAGACATGTTACACCTCAGGCAATATTTTGAATTAAATGACTAGAGGTCATGCAGCTATGATTTGCCATAAACCACATACCCTCTGGGCAGAAATTTTACATGGTGAGAATGTGTGCCTATTATTTACAACGTAAGTTTGTGAATTTTTTACCAGTTGACACATAGCTGAGATACTGCAATCTACATTTTAACTTTTTGTGGTCAAAGCTAGTTAATACTAAAATGGCCAGGGTTCATTCATAAGCAATTGTTAAATTAATAAATCCATCACTTTCACAACAAGTGAAAGGAGCAAATTGAGTAGTGTACACAAAAACTGTAGGTGTCAGACAGAGAACCTTTCAAGGAGCTATCCATGAAGTAAGACCAAGTTTTCTATTTTAGGTTCCTCACTGATGGCTTGGAAAGCAGAATGCTTTCAAAGGGCTCACATAATGAGCTGATTTTCCAGTCTTTCTGGAAGTAGTCCTCAGCAGCTACTAAAGCTGAAACAATTACTACCAGGCTCTCCAGAGGGGGGAAGCTTAAGTGGAGACAGGCTGAAGCAGAATTTTCATCAATATTTTCCTCACTTTGGCTTCATCTCCTAAGTAATTCTTCACCTGGAATGATGGCCCCAAAGACACCTGTACAACCTGGGAAACGGGCACATGGACAGATAATGTAGGAGCTGCTTTGCTCCTAGACTAGGGGGATGGGCAAGGAGATGAGCTTGGAACTTAGCATCTCCCACCTATCCACTGAGGGGGTGCTTAGGGAGATGTAGAAGAACAATTGTGGAGAGAAGAGAGCCCTTGTGCATTGTTGCTGGGAATGTAAATTAACACAGCCGTTATGTAAAACAGTATAGCAGTTCCTCAAAAACTAAAAATAGAATTACCATATGATCCAGCAATTTCACTTCTGGGTATTTACCCCCAAATTCGAAATTGGTATGTCACAAACGTATCTGCACTCCCATGATCATTCAACATTATTCACAATAACCAAGTTATGAAATCAATCTAAGTATCCAGCCACACATGAATGGGTAAAGAAAATGTAGCATGTATACATCATGGAATAATACCATTAAGCCACTCAATTTTGCCTTTTGCAGCAATGTGAATGAAATTGGAGAATGTTATGCTAAGTGAAATTAACCGGACCCAGAAATACTGAATATTCTCAATTACATGTGGAGACAAAGACAATCAAATTCAAAGAAGCTGAGAGTAGGATGATGTCACAGAAGCTGAGGAGGTGGGGGAAGGCGGATGATGGTCAAAGGGTACAAAGCCACAGGCAGGAGGAATGTTTTTGTCCTTTGTGCTATATTGGTCCGTCTTAAGTAAGACTTTACTCAGGACCACTGAGCTAGATACAGGGACCACTGCAAATGTGTCTTGCTGTGGAGCAGAGAAATTGAGCTCACCTCCAAATGCAGCATGGAGCTGGGTAAGTGGGACTGTATAGCTAAGGAGAGGGGTGGGAATTTAAAGATGGAAAATTACTAACAGGAAATGTCAGGGATAATGGGTATTCTGGCTAAATTGACTTAATAGGATTCTTGCTGAAGACAGGCCAGGGTAATTAGACATCACCTGGGGGATGGTGAGGAGTGAGGACCCTGATCAGATATCCAGGGTGATCAGACATTCAGGGTAGGGGTGGGAGGTTCTTACTAAATTGACTTAGTATAAGAGTGGAAGGGAAGCTTAACATGATTAGCTCCTTTTTGCTTCTCACTGCCTATGTTATTAAAAGCTTCTGCTTAGCCCTGCAAGTAGACTAGAAGAAAGGCATCATCACTATCTTTTTCTGTCCTAACTTCTGGAGTGATGAGGAAAGTATACACTGGAGTAATAATGCTGTGTTAAAGATTTTTAAGAACATCCTGACCTTTGTCCTCCAAACTTAACTGACCAAGAGCAAAGTTTTACAGCCTCCTCAGATCCTCAGTGATTCCCAGATATCTGCAGTCCTCTGTTACCTCTTGCAACCCAACCACCCTTTCCTCTTCCCTTAAGGTAAAATGGAGCATAAAGTTTATACTTAACATAAGATGGTTCTGTGAGACATCAATCCTATGTCTTCTCCTCCACCTCCCCCTCTTCGTCCGCTATTATATACAATGACCTCTGGGAAATCCTGTGCACACCTGAATACCATTTCAAAAGTTTTGACCTTATGATTTTGGAGATAAATTGCTTTATTTTGGAGTAACATTAAATTTTAAAGCTTGAGAATGCGTATTTTGGGGCTGCCACCTAATTGTTAACAGCTGTGCATTTTCTTAAGCCTTTGAGATTTTTAAAATAAATATTTGATTTAAATACACTTGAACTATAACTCATGTAGCCTAGTCTGTTTTCTTTTAAATTCTAGCTGTGATTCCTACCAGTTGTCTGACTTTGAGCAATTTACTTAACTTTTTTTTTTGAGACAGAGTCTCACTATGTCACCCTGGGTAGAGCTCTGTGACATCACAGCTTGCAGCAAACTCAAACTCTTGGGCTTAAACAATTCTCTTGCCTCAGCCTCCTAAGTAGCTTGGACTGACTACAGGTGCCTGCCACAATGCTGTGCTATTTTTTTGTTGTAGTTGTCACTGTTTGGTAGGCCCGGGCCTGGTTTGAACCTGCCCCCCTTGGTGTATTTGGCTGGTGCCGTAGCTGCTGAGCTGCAAGCGCTGAGCCTTAACTTCTACTTCCTCATCTCTAACAAAGTTGTTGTAAATATATAAGCATTTGGAATCATGCTATGTGTATTAAGTGTTCAATAAATCTGATCTTTCAATTCTATTATTATAAAGTAAAAAAGCCGAGTGTATTCTATACTCAAAGTATCATGATTTTGAAGTGATGTTTGTGTATGACATTGTTATTTGTGCTGAAACCCGGGTTATTATAACTTTAGGCTTTTTCATATTCAGATATTTCTCATCTTGTTCTTTCCTCCATACATGCTTAGATGGTTGCTTAATTTTGTTAATTAATTCATTCATCTATGAAAAGGCTACATATCAAAGTCTTCACTACAATTTTCTGTTTTTCCCCTTCTGCTCCGCTACAATTTTCTGTTTTTCCCCCTTCTGCTCTGTCACTGGTATCACAGACTGTCACTAGCACCTTCCCAGCTCCCACAAAAGAGAAACGAAAAAGATTCAAAAAAGCCTTGTCTCAAAAAGTGAGACAGAAAGATTTGGAGGCCTGCCAGCAAAATTTGATAAATATTAGCTCATTTAATCCATTTGATAATCCTATGAATTAGGCACTGTTACTATTTTTCATCTAAGAAAGCTGAGGCAAAGAGCTATTCAGTGGTTCTCAACCTTCCTAATGCTGCGACCCTTTAATACAGTTCCTCATGTTGTGGTGACCCCCAAACATAAAATTATTTTCATTGCTACTTCATAACTGTAACTTTGCTACTGTTATGAATTGGAATGTAAATATCTGATATGCAGGATGTATTTAGGCGACCCCTATGAAAGGGTCGTTCGACCCCCAAAGGGGTCACAACCCACAGGTTGAGAACCGCTGTATAATTAGATCAAGCCACTTAGAAAGCGGAAGAGTTAGAAATCGAACTCATTTGATCTGGCACTTGAGTTGTACAAAAATCATTTCATCTCTGTCCTGGAAGAACTTTTGATTTGGTTGAAGAGATAGGCAAGAAAACAGACGTAACACATGAAAGTGTTAAAATATGGACTAATGAACAATGTTCTGGCAGCAGAGAGGAGGGAATGGCTGGAGAAGGAAGAAATGTCCACAGGGGCATCCCTTCCTATCTTGAAGGATGAATGGCTTTTCCAAGTACAGAGAAGTGTGAGGACACTGTGGGCTTCATAACAGTGAGTGCAAAGATGTGCGGGCGGTAGAATAAACAGCCTGATGGAAACACAGGAGACACAGAGACAACTCGGGATATTTGCTACTTCAAAAGATGGCACCTGGGCCTTTGGACCTTTGCAGGTCCCATTTGGCATCTGAAGCAGGTACTAAGACTCTCATTCCAGGGAGTCCTCTCAAAGCTTGGAAGAAAGGAACATTCTTATCTCTGAAAATGCAGGAACACAGAGGAGAATCTGAACAAACAAGTCTTGCTAATGTCGGGGCTCAGAAAATAATACCCCAAAGTTGGGTACTTTGGCATGCTGAACTCTTTGAACTAAAGTAGGAAGACCTGAGAAATTGTTTCAGAACTATTTTCTTGTCTTTTCCCATCCCTCCACAAGTGAGAGGGATTTCCCCTGGAAATACCTTATCTGACTAATGAAATGTCTTTCCAAAAGAAAAGCAATTTTTTTAAAACTCCCTCCCTATGAATCTCTTCATATATTTAGGAAAAATTAACCAGAAGAGAAGAGACTAAAAGTTCAAGATTAACCGGTAGAGAAGAGACTAAAAGTTCATCATCACATCCAGATAAACTTTTCATCTAATTTTCTGAGAGCAACTCCAAGAAATTACCTGGGAGCCTTTATCTGCATAATAAGACAACCTTTGCTCACAGTGAAGTTACGGCCCTCACTTTCCTGTCACCTCCTCAGAGATCAGAGGAACTTTGTCACAGACCATTGCTCTTGGAGCTCATTCATTTGCCCTGAAAGTCATTTACTATCTATGTCAATTATCTATACTCTCCACTTCCTTCTCCCCTATGAAAAGAGAATAGAAACCTCAATAATCTGACCCTTCTTTGAGTCCCCTATTTGTGGGACTCCTATGTTCATTCAAGCATTAATAAATTTGTTATGGCTTTCCTCCCTATTAATCTGTCCATTGTCAGTCAGCAAAACTTCAGTGGGTACAGGGAAAGCTTCCTACATGAAGTTGTTCCCTAATTTATTACTGTTAGATTATACCTTTTTATGTCATCATTTTTCTCTATAATTTACTTCTTCATCAGATAAAGCATAAAAATACCTAGGTTTCTCTGTTTCTTCAGGTCTTCATTTTCAAAGGTTTCCATGGCACATAAAGCTTATATAAAATAAATTCAAATTTTTTTCTTGTTATTTAGCCTTTTGTTAGAGGAGCTTCAGCCACTAACCTTGTGGGAATGAATGTGAAAAAGATGTTTCTGTTCCTCTGTAGCATGCTGATGGCTTCAGATTTTATCCAGAAAATGATGGCATGGTAGAAGATGGCATGCTTTGGAAAGCAGGGGATAACTATAATTAGACTTGTATTTTATTTTAAAAAAAACTTCCTAGCACCATTAAAGAATAAGGTATGAAGATGTAGATTATAAAAAGTGTAAAGAGAGATTAGAGGTGATTTCAATCATTCAAAGGAACTATGATTATTGCCAACCAGCCAGGTTCATCTGCCTACTGCCAAGAGAGAGCCAGTATCCAGAAATGGCAGGTTTATAGCAAAGGAAGAGTTTATTTCCCAAAGTGCTAAGCAGGGAGACAGGAGGAATTTCTTAAATACTCCTCCCTGGATAACAGAGGAGACAGGGTTTTTAAAGGTAGTTTGGTGGGCAGAAGATTAGACAATCAGGGTCTGCTAATTGGCTGTTTTCAGGTCAGAATCATCGGTCCTTTGGGCTGCTGTTGCTGACTAGGGGGGTCAGGAAAGAGTGATTATTACAAAGCAAATGTAATTGTCACAAGCAGTAATTGTCACCCTTCTTTTAGTTATGCTTGTACAGTTTTGGGGCCCTTACTCTAACTCTTGCCTTGTACTCTTCATCAATTTGTAAGGGCATTTTCATGAGGAGGGTATGATTTAGGGCAGTGGCCAATGAAAATGGAGGCTGAATGTTATCAGGCTCATCAGAGGCCCTAATAGTAACTTAATCAGTTTGAATCCTGATTCTGTTCTCTGAGATACTGATGTTAACCATGTATCATCTACAGACTTACATATATGTCTCTCATGACTTCACCTAGATCAACAATTAAAATACCAACCAATACCAATACCAATAATAAGACCAAGAAGGTGATCTGTGCCTAGAAATCGTCTTCAAATTTAGTATCATATTCTCATCGCTCCACTGAGATACTTTGGAAGATGGACACAGTACTGATCTACTTTAGAACTTCTAATCCTTCCTGAAGTTTAAATCCTCTTATAGACTCTGTCCCTAGAAGCATGCCCAGTTTTTTTTCTGAAATGTCTGCAGTTTCCTTCTCTGTCGTCAAGTGTAAGAGCAGGGGATGGCCAACCTTCTTTTCGCTCCATGGTGGTAGCAGCAATGCTCATGGTGACAGCACAATGAGTGTCTACAGTTACTTTCAGCATCCTAAGTACATTCTATCTAGACCTGGAGTCTTATCTTTACATAAAGTAACTAAGTGCTATATCATCATCATCTCACTATTTGGGGTTTTAAATACTCCTATAGGGACAATAAGGAATGACATAGTTTCCTCACCCATGGCAAGATTTATGGCTGACTAACCCCCTCCCATAAAAGAGAGATTAACAAGAGAAAAGCATAACACATTTGTTTAACAAAGTTTTATATGACACAGGAACCTTCAGAAATAAAGAACCAAAGACCCAGAGAAAACTATGTATTTTTATGTTAAATCTGATGAAATGGTTGTGGCCTAGCCAGGCTCATCTGCCTGCTGCCTAAGAGAAAGCCCATATCCAGGGACACCAGGGTCCCAGCAGGGACAGAGTTTATTCTGCATAGTGCTTGCTGGAGAGATGGGAGAAATTTCTCACCTCTTCCTCCCTGAGGATTGGCAGGCAGAGGGTTGGACAATCAGAGTTTGCTAATTGGCTGGCTTCAAGGACAAGTCACCAGTCCTGTGCTAAGGACCACTGTCTAGGTAGGTCAATGATTAGAATGTAGGACCTGGATATTTCAAAACTTACCCATAAGTTCCAAATAGATGATATTCTTATACAGACAACTCTGCATGACTGCAGGGTAAAGAAGCAAACAGAGGGAACAGTTATAATTATTAAGCAAATGAGGGGACAATGGCTGATTATATTATCATTATTTATGCTAAGCTTGTTCGGGGGATATTACTCTAGCTGTCACCTTACACTCCATCAATTTGTAAGGGCTCTTTCAAAAGAAATGAATAGTTGTGGAGAACATGATTGGACAAAAAGGGACATGATGTAACAGTAATAAACATGGGGAACTCAGCATTCCTGTTTGTTCAGATTCTTTTCTGCATCTCTGTGTGGAATCACTTTCCTCTGGGGACGGGGCAGAAAATCTGTCACAGGAAAACCTTCAGGGGGAAAGAGAAGCCTTCAGAAATGAAGAACCAAAGACCCAGAGAAAACTATGTATTTTTATGTTGAAGAGAAGAGGGTAGAGAGTGGCCTTCCAGGTTCAGTGGCTTGCTTTGAAGGAGTTCTAGTTTCTTTGGGATATCAGGGATATTCTTCAGGGAAATTTGCGGAAAGAATAAAGGATGGAGAGAGAAGTTCAAAGAGAGCTTCTTGTTTCTTAAAAGGAGTTGAGCCAAGTCTGGTTGCATTCTGGATCTTATATTCTGAAATATAATGACATAACAGGGAGAGGAAGGAAAGGCAGTGTGTTCTTTTTGATGGGTTCATCTGGTTTTATGCAGATGAGGAAAGGCTCCTTTCAAGCCTATTGATCTAAGGGCCTTTACTTCAAAATACTCTTTATACCAAGGAGTCATATTCTGTGGTGAAATTCCCTGAGCTCCAGGGCCTCTCCAGTGGACAGAATGGAATATATTTTGAGGAACCAATTTAATTTCAGGTATGTTGCTATTATCTGGAAGGGATAGGAATGAGAAGGTACTCTATAATTTTAAATTAATAAAAAGTTAGACGTAGTTCTTGTTGGGAGACATTCAACCTGGAGCTCAGAGTCGTGTTAAAGAGCAGAGGTGAAAGCAGAGTAGAGACGAATGCTACTGCCCAGTGGATTGTAGTATCTGTCCTTGTCCTACCCTTGCAGGATTATATGAGGTATCTGAGTTTTAAAGTTGCTAGAGCATTGAGACTTGTTCATATTATTAATTCAATGAAACTAATCAGGCTTCACCATGGGGAATAACCTTCTTTGTAAACCCCAGCAGGAAATTTCCTGATTCCAGGCAGAACACAATGGTCATAAATTTGCACCATGAATTATAGAAGAATGCAGAAAATTCTATGGCAGCCCTTAACTGAGCAACCGCAGGAGACCTAATTGTCTGCAGACCTCTTTCTTCTTCCTGTTCAATGTCTGGGAACTAATTTCAATTACTGATTGAAATGAAGATATCCTCCTCTCATAACAACATCTTTTGAATTCTCAAATTCCATCAAGCTTTAAGAATGATGGAGCTGCATAATGAGGAAAGGACTTGCACCCAGTACTGAGGGCACAGGCTAAGAATGAGTAGGAAAAGGCTGAAGAGGCATGCTGAACAGTTAGGGACCAGAGTGGCTACATAGAGTGAAATTTCTCTCTCTGCCAAGACCTCAGTCTCAAGGTCCAAAAATGAATCCAAGGACCACACAAATAAGCAAAAAAACATAATTTACTGATAGAAAGCTAGATAAGCAAAAGAGGGAAATGAGCCTCCATCAGTGTAGGGGGAAACCCAAGTAGCAAGCCTGTTTGGGCCTTCTATCTAGGGTTTTATGTACTGTTTTTCCTATTTTGTAGGTGGGTGGGGGAGGGCTGGGGAAAAGGAATATATGTCTGGAACCCATCACAATTGGCCAAAGGGCTGCAGGCAGAAAATAATTTGAAAACTGGCATAGCACAGAGAAATGTGATCCTTGTAGTCTGGGCCCCATGGAAGGCAATAGGGTGTGTGTTCCTTGCTCTATGGGCAACCCAGAGGAAATACTGATCGGGATGCTTTTTTTTATGACCTTGTTTTGGGTCCAAAGAATGGGGCCTGCAAAGAACCTAGAGATGGGGGTTTGTGATGAGACTGATTTCTCAGTTCACCTAGGCCTAGAAAATAAGGGTTCCTGTCCAGCCCCGAACAAGAGAATGCTGTATCAGCCAGGTCAGTTGCACCATAATATTGTAATTATTGGGTCTCAAAAAATGATGCCCCAAAGTATGGTGCTTTGGAATGCTGAGCACTTTGAACTGAAGGAAATTATGAGGCCTTAGGAGCAGCCTCAGAACAAAGAATTTTTTTGACCTAGGTTCTGAAATTGCAGGTTGAAACTCTCTTCCTCTGAAGTTCTCACATCTGAAGCTCCTCCAGAAGGAACACAATTGCCTTCCATCCCCCAGCTCCCAATACTTCATTAACCAGAAAAGATTAGACTTATATCCCTGTAAGGAAGACTGAGGTGAGGCAGGGGAGTGAAGCAGAACTAGAGTGGCCCAGTGACTCTGTGCAGGCATTATCCAGGCAGTCAATGATAAGCATGAGCTACTGAGTACAACCCCCACTGCAGCAGATGTTCCTGTTATCGACATGCCCTTCAGGGGGTGCACATTGAGCCTCCGTAGGAACCTTGTCACTTCCTTAACTAAAAACCTGTTGTCTGAGGACGGGCAGTCATGCACCAATGGCATGTGCCACCTGACCCTCCCTGAATCATGAGACTTTCACATGTACACAAGCCCTAAAATGTATAAAAGGAAGGCCAGAAATCAAGTTGGTGGGCTTGGTTTTGGGGATGCTAGTCCATCGAGTCTCCCGGCCAATGAATAAAGCCACTTCCTCTTCCAACTGGTGCCTGGGGGTCTTTTTGTCTGAATTGGCTCCTGCTACAAAGAGAGTGACCACACTAGACGGACGTTGTCACAAGCTATTGTCTGTTTTCTAGTTCCAATAATTCCTAAAGAGAATTATTTACAAACTATGGCAAGGATCAGTAAACTCTCCCAAAAATTATTTACTAGTTCTCAAAATTGCCTGCATTCTCCCACTTTCCTCTCTCCTGTATTGAGAGTATAAGTGACGATCACTTGGCTCTTCTTTGAGGCGTGTACTTCGCATGGCCCCATGCATACATACCTACACACGAATACACTTTTGTGCTTTTTCTCCTTCTAATCTATTGTCAGTTTATTTCAGCAGACTTGAAACTTCAAACAGGAAAGGAAAACTTTCCTTCACTTCTGCCTAACACACACCGTAGCTCAGGGAGAAAACTTCGTTCATTTTTCTTCACCACTTAATTTAAGGTAAAAGCCAGAAAGCTTCAAACACTTTTGAATGAGCCTTTAGAATGCAATTAAAAGAAGGTCTTAAATGTGTTAAAAGACTTCTAAAAACCTAGGATTAAGTACAGAAGGCTTATTTAACTCAGAGTCTTAAATAAAGCAAGTAATGGCAACCTCCAAAATTCAGACTGTCTCTGAGGACACCTAAAGAGCCATGGTCACAGCAGAGGGCGTTAGTGTGCATTTCCATTTCTTTCTTGTTGTGCAACTGGATTTGTTGCCTGTGCTCAAAGTTAAAGGCTGAGAAGCCTTCTAGAAATCTTGTCTGAAAAATTATTTAACTTTTTAAACATTTTTATTATTGTTAGGAAGTAGTGGAAAACAGATTAGATTCAAAGGCAGATAACCTGACTTCTAATTTTAGCATTTATTTATTAACTCAGCTAACATGTTTTGGAAATCTTTGTGATGCTGGGCAAGTAACTTAACTCCCGTTCACCTCAATTTTTCACTCATAAAATGAATGAGTTAGATTAGATGATATCTGACTGAGTTCATTCTAGTTCCAATATCTTTTATAAAATGAAAAATGTGTTCTATCAGAAAAAAATAGGCCTACTGAATTGTATTTACTTCTTAAAAAATCAAACATTAAAAAAAATCAAATGTCACATACATACAGAGAAAATGGTGTTATGATTGTTACCGGAGGAAGAGGGTCTGGCCATCTGTCACTGTCAGCCAGTACTCAGAGACAGGGATAGGTCCACCAAACTTTGTCAGAAGGCTGAGATTTTGGAGAACAGTGTGAGTAGACTCTCCAAGACTATTCTTTTCTTCCATTTCCAAAATCTTAGTTTTATACATAAAAGGTCAAAGCAAAGATTACACCAACTCCAATTTCAATAATAATCAGCACAACTCAGTGGCCTATTACAACAATACAATTCAAAAGCTAGTCTCCTAAATCAATCCACCTAAACTACTCAAGATATGCATCTTTGGGGCGACGGTCAGGCAGGCCCTAAACCAACTAGACCAGCTGTGTTATGCCTGCCCTAGCCTGCCTGACTCCATGTTATTCTCACTACATGTGCTTTCAAGATGATGATACAGGGTTCCTCTGCTCAGGGCTGGACAGGGGCCCTCCATTTTCTAGGCCTGGGTGAGCTTAGAAATCAGCCTCATCCTAGACTCCCATCTCCTCGCCTAAAATAGGCCCTTTCCAGGCCACTTTCTCTGGGTACAAGGCCAACAAAAAAGCAGCAGGATCAGTATTTCATCTGGGCTGTCTTTCCTGGTGCAGGGAACATACCCTATTGCTTCACTGGGGGCAAAGACTTCAAGGACCAAATTCCTCTGCACTACGGCAGGCATTTTATTTTTATTTTCATTTTCTTTATACAGAGCCTCAAACTGTCACCCTGGGTAGAGTGCTGTGCCATCACAGCTCACAGCTTCCAACTCCTGGGCTCAAGCAATTCTCCTGCTTCCACCTCCCAAGTAGCTGGGATTATAGGCGCCCGCCACAACACTCAGCTATTTTTTGGTTGCAGCCATCATTGTTGTTTGGCACACCAAGCTGGATTCAAACCTGCCAGCTCAGGTATATGTGGCTGGTGCCTTAGCCGCTTGAGCCACAGGCACCAAGCCTCACTATGGCCATTTTAAAATTATTTTCTCCCTGGCCGATTGTGACCTTTCCAGACATACCTTCCATCTCCCTCCTTGTCCCACAGGATAGAAAAAGGATAGGAAAAGCAGTATATAAACCCTAGACAGAAGGCCCACATGGACTTCCCGTTTGTGTCCCCCTTTGGCTTGCCAAAGGCTCTGATTTTCCTCTTCCCTTATCTTTCAGTAAAATCTGTTCTTTCACTTACTCGGTTGGGACCAAGGACCTGGCAAAGAGAAATTCTGGCTACAATGAGACAACAGTAAATATACCGCATCAGAAAGAGCTGGGTTACGTGAATAAGGCCTACAGGGTGGGAGATGCAAGATGCCATGAGAACTCCGAATGTTTTATGAAGGATGCTGCACTTTATATTAATTGGTAGCTTAATTTAATACATGTCTAATAGTTGGAATTATATTAAGAAAATAGTGGGAATTTTTCTATAGATTCTCTAATCCTACCAAGGTCTTAATAGTGAACAGAGGAGAAAATTAAAATAGAGTCAGAGTTGAAATGAACATTAGGAATACTGTTTTCTTAACCATATATTTCTATTTCATTGCAAGCTGTGGAGCCATCTCGGTTGTAACTATAGCAATAAAAGCCACAAATGCTATTAAGCACAACTATGTGACAAATAGTGCTAAATGCTTTATACAAGTCCATACATTGAATCTTCATAGCAGGTCTATGAAATAACCACTATAATCACCCTCATTTAACAAAGAACACAAACTGAGACTTTTAAGTCCCTGTAAGCCCTCTGAAACATAGCTGGTAAGTATCAGAGTTGGAATTCAAAGCTACAGGTGTGTTTGTGCTTAGAGCCAGAGTTCTTGGCTTCTATGTCATATTTCTTTTTCTTTCTTGTCTCTACATTATAGAGGATGTCATAATGATTAGTGCTGACTTTAGTGGGAAAGGGAGCAGTTCTAGGTAACTTACAGGCATGTAGAGTCTCTAAGAGAACTTTGTAAATATTTGTTGGCTGATATATATAAATTGACCTCACTATAGAACAATGCTGGAGGGAAATTCACTGACAAGAATTTTACTGGCGATTTAATCCAATATAGAATATTAACTTTATTTCACATAATAAATAACTTGTTTATTTATTATGGGTGGTGAAGTTCAGGACAATCATCAATACCTATAATAAAGATAGCAAGTTGAGCCACATTTGTAGCATCAGTGCTGTCATTCTTCACCAAAGTGTGAAATTTAAAATAAGCAGCTTTGCTCTCCAAACTTCTTCTTTTTTTTTCCCCAAACTTCTTTTGATAGATTTTCCAATTTCTTCAATTGCCTGGCTGCAATCTGGTGAGACAAACTGAATTTAGAAGTATCCACTTTTATCCTAGGGCATATTGTATTTGCCATCCTTTTCATACATTGTTTAATCAGTAAATGGTTTTGATCGGTAAGTGGTTTTTATTTTTTTGCTATTAAATATGTATCTGATATGCAACTTTTAAAACAAATTTTGTTGAGAAGACAGAGGTTTTCCAGTTTTGCTATTGTGTCCTTAAGGCACAATCCTTCATATGCGTTGAATTTGGCAGCATGTTTTTCATATAATGCCTTTTGAAATTACAGTCTTTGGAAACTTGCCCAAATTAAGCAGAGTGCCTTCTGTTTGCCTTGACAAAAAAGTAGTTGTCTGTCCACTTCTCATTGAACAATCTTCCTTCGTCTGTAATTTTTTCTTTTTGTGGGTTCTGCTTTCTTTTGAAATGTTGTAGAAACAATGCTGAGATAAAAATAATAATAATAAAGGAGTACATTTACTTTTATTATGAAAATTAAATGATAGGAAAATAGGAAGCAAGGTTTGTCCCTTTCACATCTTGACTGGGCCAGGTAGAGGGTCAATGTAAAGCACAGCAGGTGATGTGTGGGCCAGGACTGGGGTGTGCAAGTTCCCCTAATAATCAGATAAGAATGTTTATCTGAATTCTAAATAGCATTAAATGCCTAACCTTGCAATGGGAGGTTGAAATATTGATAATTGCTGCCTCGCCAAGTCACCACCAGCACATTTAACATCTGATGGTGTCAGTTTGATTGTGCTTATTATCTTGTGGCAGCCAAATTCATAGTCACCCTGGGCTGCATGTGGCCCAGGGCCCATGTGTTGGACACTACTGTTCTAGTGTATCTTGAAAGAGAAGGAATATTGGGATAAAGCACCTCTGACTTAGCTAAAAATTAGGAATTAAAATACAGTAAACAGTTCAAATCCTAAGTGCTACCATTTGAACCTATTCAAAACAAGGAGTTTCATGTAGTCTTAATCTATAGATGCAAAGACTCTATTTTTCACATTTAAGCAGGTCCTTATCCTACCTCACTATGACTACTTCTCTGATGACTTTAAAGAGTTCTGGAGTCTTGAACAAAATAATCCATTACAAACTTAATTAATGGGCATCATCACCACAGTGTATTTGGTGCCAGGGGGGATAAAGTCACTTATTGATGTATTCATTGATTTATTCAACCAGTTTCTATTGAGTAATTATACTTTCAGGTATAATGGATCTTCTCAAGCAAAGAGAAGATACTTCTTCAGGTATCATGCTAAGTGCGAGGTTACTGAGATAAAAGTTTAATGGCCTGTTTTAAGGAACTCTTTCTCTACAGCAGTGGTTCTCAACCTTCCTAATGCTGCGACCCTTTAATGCAGTTCCTGTGGGTCACAAACCACAGGTTGAGAACCTCTGCTCTAGAGGCTTGTAAACATTATATATAGTAAGCTCTCAACACAGCTGTGAAGAGATGAATAGGACGAAACAAGAACCGTCAGTAGGAATTGGCACAGACTGGAACACCGAAAACTTCGGATGAAATTGTCAGAGGGGCAAATAAGAAAAGAACATTCCTAACAGAATGATACAAACAAAATTTGTCCCCAGCATTCAATGTTCTTGCCATCTAATGCTGTGTGTTTGTAAGTTCTCGAAATCAAATTTAGAATTTTTAAAGAGTTAATAAAGCACCAAGACACATTGGCCATCTTCTTGAGATCTCTTTTTTGAACAGGGTTGGGAGCTCAGGAAAGTCTAGTAGGTGCTTTGTTTCAGAGGCTGCTTCTGGGAGAATCCTTATATGTTGCATATCTACCTGGAAAGATATGGAGAATATCTTCCTAAACAAATATCATGAGCATTGAAAATCAAACATTCCAGGGACTTGATACTAAGTTGAAACTAGTAGACTAACAACTATAGATGCACATGAGAGAAAAAAATAATTAAATTCAAGAAGGAGGGAGGTTTGCTAAGTTCCCACCCAATGGGTACAATGTGGGGGTATCTGGCTCATTGCCTGAGTGAAGGACACAACTACAATTCATACTTTACCTTACAAACACAAACAACATAACTTAACCACATGTACCTTATATTAATCCAAAATAAAGAAGAAGAAATCATGCCCACCTGAAAGATTTATGAGTATTTGCTAAACATGGTTTTCTCCTTACAAGGAATTCCAATGCAAATTGTTAAAATATTTACATTTCCCCTTGTATATTTGTATACTTTTCAGAAAGGTTTCCTAATATATTAAAAATTGACCTATCTGGAGGGTAAGGGTTTAAAACAGCAGTAATTCTGAAGTGTGAGGTAACTAAGACATGCTGATTGATTCTCATCTTCCCATAAAGATCGCCTTTTATTCTTCCAATGCTGAGGAATCACATGTGTGGCAAGAGATAGCAAGGCTTAAATTGAAAATGCCAGTAATAATAGATCTCAGATATGCTTCTATAGGAAGTCTATTTTAATTCCAAGATGAAGTTAGTCATGACTCTTTTATTCTCAGCTTTATGGTAATTTAGGAAATAGTAATTCAGCATGTGCTCAGTGCTCAATGGTATGTGAGACTCAAGAAATATACCAATGAATGTAACCTATTAGGTGCACTACATGTGTTCCTATTCTTTGGGAACAAGCAGAATTTAATCGGATGTTGATTCAGTGTGGTGACAGCTCCATCGGCAGGATGCACGAGCACTGTGGTAGCCAAGTAGTCGGTCTTTGCATGAGCTGAATACTCGACAGTGGCTTGTAAGATGAATGGAAGCACTAAATGAAGCTTTCTGGGGAGGGGTAGAAACTCTGACACTGTCCTGGAAAATGTGTGTCAATAATATTTGTGCACAGATGTCAAAATTTGGCTCTCACTTTTAATAAAGGATGTTTTAGGATTCCAGACTAGGAAAAACTTAAGAGATAATCCAATTCATGTAGTAAAAAATACAAATGTTAATATTCCAAGGTCACTTAGTGAAATCATCCAGCTCCATCCTATCACCTTCTATGTAAAGGATCTTCTCATATAACACACATGAACATACATACACACATAAGGACTCATACTCCTATACTCAAATGAATAAGAAGTAAATCTAGATTAGAAGTACCTCATTTAGCTGAATCTTCCTTTAATTTTTGTCCAGGGAAAGTGAAAACTAGTACAATTGAACCATTTCAAATATGAGATCAGTGTATGACACAATGGAATCAAATTTAAAATAGCAGCCTAGATTGTTCATATAAGTCCAGTGCTTACTTTTTCAAGAGGTAAACTCTAAGATTGCCTTTATGTTGAAGAAGACACTGATTCATATCTTCAGTTTTTCAGGTAATGTGTTATTTATTTCTTTATTTTCAAGGGAACTTCCCACTGCAGAATCTCTAACAGAGAAAATGAACTCTTCTAGAGATTTCCTTTTCAGTTAACTTAAAAGAGAGAGAATGCAGTAAAAATTTTAATTAAAGTTGTAGCATTTAGAAGTGCAGGTAACACTGCATTCTGAAGGAGGCCCTTTCCAGTTTTAATAAAGGAGAAATAATTATATTACCATAACCTCGTGAACACAGTAGTGTGAGATGTGCTAGATATAGACCATTACTAGATGAACAACTGGTATTTTTATTTAAAATGTGATGGCACATTGATCAGAGAAATGCAAGAAATGAAGGAAGAAAAATGAGGCAGGAGAAATGGTCTAATAATGCCTTTATACAGGGACTGGGAAGGGGGTCGGAAAAGAAGGAAAAGCTTTTTCTTCATTTATGAAGCAAGACAACAAAGGGTTAGAGCTTCTTAGGATGGCCCAAAAGTTTCTGTATTAAATCACTTGAATGGTATACACGGATCTAGAAAAGAACACTCTTTTCAGAAGTTTTACAAGTGAAATCCAAGTGGAATGGAAGTGATCGCCTGACAAGCATTAGGTGAGCAATGAACATGTGAGTCTGACAGTCAAGAAACCAGGGGTTGAGATAAAAAGGAAGCATTTGATTTTATCAGAGAGAAGTGAGCATTTGTTTGTTGAGAAGCATTTGTGAATGATAGCCTAAATATTTTACTTTGCTTCGGAAGTTTACTTGCAAGTTGAAGTGATAGCTGCTTAGTAAATCACATCTCCCCCCAAATTAGAATTTTGAGCAATCAAGGAGCAAATCTTGTGTTTGAAAGTTCATACAACAAGGTGGAGGTCAACAACTGGAGAAAGAATATAAATACCCAGAAAGTAAGAATCAGGTCTTACTTATCCTTTGTCAGTAAACTCTGCTATGTAAGTAGCAATATCCCTTTTGCTGAATCCATTTAATAGTTACTGAGTGCTAACCATGTGCCAGGCTCCATACTGGGCTGAGCACACAAGAGTTTACATTCTGGTAAAAGGAACTTAAGATGAACTAACAAATTAGATGCAGTGAGAAAGTGCAGCAGGAGAGCACTGTGGCTGGTACAACTAGAAAGGGTGTTAGCAAAAGAATGACATGAGCAGGTTGAATAGTGAAACTTTCATGGAGGAGAAAATGATTGATTAGTTTCTTGAAGGCCTGGTAGGAGAGCATCAGGGCATGACAGGCAGGAAGAGCAGACTGTAAAGACACCATGGCAGGATGTAATACTCCACATTTAGGAATCCCAAGAAACCCCATATTGCCAAAGAGGAGGATGGATGCAAGGGCTGGAGAGCGGGAAAGAGAGTAATTTTGGCACGTGTTAAGGCTGGAGAGTTAAGTAGGAGCTAGATTGTGGAATTTCCCTGGTAGGTGCAATTTGACCCTGAAGTTTAACTGACTAGCTTGCTTTGCTGCACTGTGAAGGTTTGGATGCAATTTCTACAGCTTCCTGGGTTCTGATGGGTCGTTTTAGGAATTTGGAGTTATCAAGAAAACAGAACTCGGATGGTGTGAGGGAAGGAGGGTGGGCTGTGGCCACAGAGCTCTCAGAGGACTCCCCGAACACATGTGCTGAATTCATCCTAAGTAAAAAAATGATGACTGACCATGCCTAACACGCCTGATGGAGGGAAGTGATCTTAAACCCATGCATAAGTTCTGATATGATGCAATATAAACTTTTCTCCCCAAGCTACATGGGAAGTTTATCTTGCTATGGAGGGTTGAATAGTGTTCCCCCAAATTCATGTTTACTGGGAACCTCAAAATGTAATATTTGGAAACAAAGTCTTTGCAGATATATTTAGTTAAGACAAGGCCATTTGTATTAAATAAACAGACAAAAAGATGAAGTTATATTGGATTAGGGTGAGTCCTGAGTACAATGACTTGCTTTCTTTATAAAAAGGGAAGACACACACAGGGACAGAGAAAGCAGAGTTACGCAGACACGCGGAGAAAACTACGAGCCAAGGAATGCTCTGAGCTGTCTGAACCCATTACAAACTAGAAGAGAAGAGAGATACGGTACCAACTTTCCCTCAGACTTTCTAGAAGATGCAATCCTGCTAACAGCTTGATTTTAGACTTCTAGCCTCTTGAACTGTCAGAGTATAAATTTCTATTGTTTCAAACCACTAAGTTTGTGATAGATAGGAAACTAATATAGTGATAAAGTATTTCAATAAATTGAGAAGCTTAATAATCAGGTAATCTAGCAGATTTGGCATTTTACCAATTCTAGATGGGTTTTTTTCACAAAGTCTAAGTTATAATTCAACTTCCAGATACTGATTTTGAGAAATGGTGAGGCTTGAAAAAATGTTTTGAGCCTGAGCCTGTCATGTTTAAGTTTTCTTCATGTCTGTCTCCAGTATATCACAGTCCAATATGCTAAGCAGCACAGCTTTTGACAATAAAAAACAGTGGATAATATACTTACAATATGCACTGAAGAGCTACCAAAATGCTGGGAATCCTCAGATTCCAATGAAGTAAACATAAAGCTCCAGAAAGGTAAGCTAGGCTTGAATTCAGTTTTTGCCCTGTTAGCATTTTCCAGGCCTTCAGGGACTTTCACTCCTGGCTATGCAGGACACAGGGGGTTACAGGGGTAACATATAGAAGACAACATATAAAGCCCCCTCATAGTGATGAGTAAGATCCCCTCATAAAACTGAAACTTTGAAGGATTACAACTACAGTGCAAGGATATAAAATAAATTACTCCCAGATAGAAACATCAAGAAACCTATCTGTTGGCTGGGTATGGTGGCTCACACCTGTAATCCCAGCATCTGGGAGGCCAAGATGGAGGGATTGCTTGAGGTTAGGAGTTCAAGACCAGCCTGAGCAAGAGCGAGACCCCCTTCTCTAAAAAACAGCCAGGCATTGTGGTAGGCACCTGTAGTCCTAGCTGCTGGGGAGACTGAGAACAGAGAATCCTTTAAGCCCAGGAATTTGAGGTTGCTGTGAGCTATGATGCCACAACAGTCTACTGAGGGAAACATAATGAGACTCCGTCTTAAAAAAATTAATAAAAAACTAAAATTTTTTTAAAAAAAGAAACCTATCTTTTTTACCATCTTGATTTTTAGTAGAAGTAAATAACAAACAACTCCTGTAAAATTTCTCAGCTATGGGCTTGATTTCTGATTAGTTCATAGCCTAACTTTATAGTACTTGTTTTCAAAAAATTTCAAGTCAAGGTTTATTTATTTATTTATTTATTTATTTAGAGACACAGTCTTTAAATAAGACTGGATAGCATCATCCACTCTGGATAGCATCATCTTAGCTCACAATAACCTCGAACTCTTGGATAGCATCATCTTAGCTCACAATAACCTCGAACTCTTGGGCCCAAGTAATCTTCTTGCCTCAGCCTCTCCAATAGCTGGGACTACAGGAACCCAACATAACACTGAGCTAGTTATTCTAGTGTTAGTAGAAATAGGGGTCTCATCTCTTGCTCAGGCTGGTCTGGAACTCCTGAGCTCAAATGAACCACCTGTGTAGGCCTCCCTGAGCGCTGGGATTATAGGCATGAGCCACTGAGCCGGCCTCAAGGTTTAATTTTAATGTGACTTCAGGTTGAGGCAAAGGCAAGTCCTCTCCTGAATGAATGCACCTTTAACCAGGCCTTGAAGAATTTTTGATAAGGCCTATGGGAATATTAGCTCATAATATAATAAACTCAGACAAATCCACACGAGACCAGGGAGTAGGTATAGGTCTGTAAATACTCCAGATATCGGAATTACCAACTAGAAAACATAGAATTTATATATTTAACTTGTTTCAATGAATAAAAGATAGGATTAACATAATTAAAGTTTAGGACACCATCAAAATATGACAAAAGTGCCTGAAAATGAATCAAGCAGGATTTCTAGTTATGAATGAGCAACTTGAGATTTAAAAATTGAGGAATCAAGAGCAAATGATATACTACTGAAGAATTAATGAACTTGAAAATAGATATAAATAATTTGCCAAAAGCTATATAAAGAAATATGGAGGTGGAAAATGTAAAAGAGGAGAAGTGAGAGATAGAGGCTAGAGTGAGAAGTTCTAACACGTGTCTCATTGGAATGATTAGGTATTGCTTAGAATTCGAAAATGAAACAACAGGGTAAGTGAGAGGCAAAATTAGATGCAACAATGCCTGAGAATTTGAAATAATTTAAAATAACTTAAATGATTTTTAATTATAAAGGAAGTTAAAAACTTAACAAGTCCTTAGTTTTAGGAAGCCTGAAAAACTCCAAGCAGCTTAAATAATAAATCTAACTCTAAACACTTGATAGTAGAACCACAGAAAATCACAGAAAAAAAAAGATAAACATAATGCAGTGAGAGAAAAAATATCATCTGCAAAAGAACAACAAATAAACTAACAGCCAACTTCTCAACAGCAGTAAAGGCAGGGGAAGCCAGTGGAATATGTCTTAAAAGGACTAAAAGCAAATAGCTGCCAATCTAGATTATAGTCCAATAAAAATATATTTTAAGGACAAAAGCAAAGCCACTTTGAGGGTAAAAACAGAGGCAGTTTGCTCACAAAAGATCTTATCAAAGGAGCTTTTTCAAGTAAAAGGAAAAGAAAAACCTAGGTGGAAGGTCTTAAGTGTAAGATGGGCTGATGAGCAAAGAGTTTAATGTATTTCTACATACGTCTAAACAAACAACTCCTAAGACATCATTATAAAAACAACAATAGTGCCCTAGAAACTGAAACATCAATTAACATAAGACTTTATTAATAATGCCTATTAAACACAACATCAATTTACATAAAATCAAATCAGTTAATTTTTGCAATCAATTAACATAACATCAATTAACATAAGACTTTATTAATAATGCCTATTAAAATTTTTGCAATAACTACTAAAAATGTAGGAAGTCACTTGTATAAATTTCATACTCTTTGTAGACAAAAGAGAATGATTTAAATGGAAAAATTCAAGTAATAGATTAGAAGTCTAAGAAAAGGAAAGGAATTAGCAAAAGTAGCACAAATAGCATGAGATAAAGTGGTGAAAAAATTTAAGAATATTTTAAGTCACAATAAATGAGAAGGCTGAGCACTTTAATTATTAAACACACAAAAGTATGAAATGCAACATAGTATCCTGAATTGGATTCTGGAACAGAAAAATGACATTAGTGGAAACACTGGTGAAATTTGAATAATAGTTTAGTTGATAGTACTTTATTAAAGTTGCTTTCTCTGTTTTGACAAAAGTACCATGGTTATATAAAATGTTAGTAAGGGAGGAAGCTGGGGTAAATAGAAATTTTACCATACTTGTAAAGTCTCTGGACATCTAAAATTATTTCAAAAAGTTTTTTTTTAAAGGTCAGAGTTCGAATAATTTTTAAAATAATTCTAGCTCTTTCTATTTATAAGAGATTTAACTAAAAATTAAAAGGCAGAATAGTTAAAAGTCAGAGAATAGAAAATTATATGTCTAGCAAATTCTAGAAAGAAATTATGGCGTTGGTGTTACATCAGATAAAATAGACTCTAAAGCAGAAAGCATTACTAGAAATAGAGGGTCAATAAGTATTTATAAAATAATCAATTCTTGTGGTTGATAAAACTGAAAACGTAGATATGTAATAGCAACCTAGCCTCAAGATACATCAATAAAAAATTGGCAGAACTATAAGGAGAAAATGACAGATTCATCATCATAATGGGGAAATTTTAAAACTTCCTTCTTAGCACTTGATGGATCAAGCAGATGAAAGGCAGATCAAATATTCATAATGTGGTCAATTCCAACCTTGTTCTAAGGATTCACTGTATATAGGACATCATGTTCAGCCACTGAAGAATACATGAGTATTTTAGAAATTGTAAAGTATTTGAAGTTGTTCTAGTTACCTATTATTGATTTCAAACTTAATTGCATTCTGGTTCTAATAAATTAATCCCTTGAAATTCACTGAGTTCCTTTATCGCTTAGTACAAAGTCAATTTTCCTTTTCTTTTCTTTTTTGCTTTTGAGACAGTGTCTCACTTTATCACCCTCAGTAGAGTGCCATGGCATCACAGTTCATAGCAACCTCTAACTCCTGGGCTTAGGCAATTCTCTTGCCTCAGCCTCCCAAGTAGCTGGGACCTCAGGCGCCTGCCATAACGCCCAACTATTTTTTGTTGCAGTTTGGCTGGAGCCAGGCTCAAATCCACCACCCTCAGCATGT